>JAOTOM010002210.1:0-94723 GCA_034440615.1 Ashinkailepas kermadecensis
AGAGAGAGAGAGAGAGAGAGCGAGAGAGAGCGAGAGAGAGAGCGAGAGAGAGCGAGAGAGAGCGAGAGAGCGAGAGAGAGCGAGAGAGAGCGAGAGAGAGAGAGAGAGAGAGAGAGAGAGCGAGAGAGAGAGAGAGAGAGAGAGAGAGAGCGAGAGAGAAAGAAACGCTGAACCAAAACCAATTCTGTCTACTTTCTAACCATTTCAAGGGATTCAAGTAGTGCTTATCTTGACCTGATATGACCTCTGGCGACCTCAATATTGATCAAAATACAAATGTAAGATAGTCTTCGGCTCTCGATGATCAGAGCTTTCTAAAGGGGTTTTGTTATTCATCCCAGCTTACGCAAATCGAAAGTCAGTGCGGGGGACTTGCGGGGAACTTGTCAGTCAGCGGGGAACTTGCAAGAGCCTTCCACACCCCGGCCAGCCGAAAGTGGATTTGCCGGTCGGCCCGGCGTGGGTTAAACATGACACCGGACTCATGAGAGGACGAGACATTAGTTTCGATCGGACCATGATTTTCCAGGACCTCTTAAAAGTTCATTGGCAATGAATATACCCTGTTGTGTGCAGCTGGCTATGGGTTGACAATTCGCGAACATGTCCACCATAATGGATATACCTGAAGCCAGTTAATAAGAAAGCCATGATTGCGGAAGGCGAGCTGTAAATGTAAATGTATACCACACAGGATTTCCCAATTTTCTGGATCTCCGTCCCAGAAAGTTTTTTTGCGGTGGATAAACAGCATATGCGCTGGAAAACTGGGGGGGGGGGGGAAATTGTCCATCCTATAAAAAGATTGATTGGACATATACCCTACCCTAGCCCCCCATACAGAATACACTCATGGATGAAGTACTTTTAAGCTTCGTCGATTACTCTGCTCATAAATCATCATTTGGAGAGGCCAAACTTTACCATATTTGAAGTGTTTCGAGGATTGAGCTACTAACTCGGTCGTCCCACCGTCCAATATTGATATGCAGTTTGATAACACATACCAACGCGTTCTCTGGTATGGTGTGGATGATGGACGGTTTTAAAAAGTAGCTATGCACAAAGTTGTATGATATTCATAAATTTAACGAATGATAACGGGGGAATTCTAGGACAAATCGACCAGGCAAAGGGGTGATTGTGCACCGTCATGTCTCAAATTGTGAGCAAATGATTGAGACATAGGGTTATCCTATGCCCTGAACCCTCATGCTAATTTTTTTATTTCAATCAGGTCAACGGTTCAGGAGTTATAGCCTCGAGTATTTCTGGAAGGTCACGCTGCAAGGTTACGCTCGGTGGCCGATAACTATGTTAAATATCGTTCAAAATATAAATGTCCAGACATTTTTGAACACGCAAAGTTTCAAGGAATCCAATTTCGGTAGTATTTTGACATGTGATGAATGATTGAAAAGTTAAACCATGACCTCAGGTCCCGTGACCTCCGGTGACCTCGATGCCCTGGAAAATTTACTTTAAAAATGACTCGATGGAAGGACCATATTTTTATTTGACAAAACAAATACAAATAATAGAGTTTTTGCTACATATGTTCGTTTCGAGAGCGCAAGCTTTATGATATGTGAAGATTATTGAGAATTTAACTTCTAACTCGGCCAGGCCGAGCTGTCGGCAGAGCCCAAGCCAAGAAAGGGTCCCTGACTTGATTGACAGGGTCCAAATGTTTGAAAAGGGTCCTCCGGCTTTCCGGAAAAAGGCCCTGGGTTGTCAAAGAGGGCCCCCGAAATGACGGAGGGGCTCCAGTTGCCGCAGGGGATCTCAAGCCGTCAGAAAGGGCCATTGGGCCGACGGAAGTGGCCCAAGCTGTTGAAGGAGGGCCTCGGGCCTGGCAGGGGAGGCCCTGGATCGTTAACGAGGTCCCCTGCGCCGATGAAGAGGACCCCTGGCCGCTGGAAGACCCGGGTCGTCTGGGAGAGCCCGGAGCCGTCATGAAGGGCCCTTGGGCCGTTGAGGGCCGGAACTGTACAGCGGCCCCTTGCATGAGAGAGGAGGCCCAAGCTTTTGAAGAGGAGATTCCGACTGGACGGAGAGTGGGCTGAGCCGTGAAAGAGAGTCTCTGAGCCGACGGATGGGGCCCTGGGCCGGACGTGCAGAGCCACTGGGTCGGCTTTGGCTTACGGTGATAGAGAGGGTCTCAGAGCTGACAGCGGGACTCAGACCGATAAAGAAACCCCGAGCTTCGAAGACGTTCCGGGCTGAAGCGGAGGGTTCACAGTGCTACGTAAAGGGCTCCTAAGCCCATGAAGGGGCCCGGGCTGCTACGCAGTAGTGGCGTTTCTAAGTGGTGAAGGGGTACCCGCTCCCTATCGAGTCCAATGGAGCCCTCCAGGCGACCGCCCTGAGGGACAGAAATATAATCGAAGAAATGTTTAAGTACATCTAATAGCTTGTGTGGAAGGTGCCCTTGACACGTGAAGAGGTCCACCTTGAAGGCTAGCAAGGGCCGTGAAAACAAGAGACGACCCGCCCGAGAGCTGGAGTGCTATACCAGCTGGAAAGAGCAGTCTCAGCTGGAATTGGCCCCTAACGGCTGAAGAATAAAAAGGTACGTGAGGGTCTGAGATGGCTGGGATGCTCTTTAGGTCTGGAAGGGCACGTGAGGGATGAACAGGACCCATGCGAGCTGAAGAGGACTAGTGAGAGCCCATCTCAGATCTCAAATTTCCCGAGATGAGAGCTAGACAAGACTATTGGGAACCGTGGGGGCCCCCACAAGCAGGAGAGGGCCTTGAGTGATGCAGAGGATCTCCTGAGAGTCAGAGAGGATTGGACTGGGATTCGTCTGATGTTGAGAGCGGCCCCTAGTGGTTGAACAAGGCCACCCGAGAGGAAAAAAATCCCTGTTGGCTGGCAATTGAGATGAGGAATACCGAGGCCCGGCCTCAGACCTGGAATGCTCTTGAAACCACGAGAGCTGTTGATAACTAGGAAAGATCCCTAGCAGCATGAGAAGGCCCTTGAGGGCGAATAGAGTTCCCTGAGAGGTAAGAAGAGTCCCTAGGTCAATGATTGTGAGGAATACTGAGGGTCAATGTAAGAGCTAGGAAGATGAGCCGAATAGGGCCCCCTGAGATCTAAAGATTCCCTAAGGGCTAGCGATCGTTGTGAGGAATACTGAGAGCCAATTCCAGAGCTAGAATGTCATTGCCAGCCCGAACAACTTGAGGAGTAGGAAGGTCCACTGAGAGCTAGAGTGGACCGGACTGTGATGCTTCTGAGGTTTGGGAGGAACACTGAGGAATGAACAGAGCCACCTAAGAGCTAAGGGGAGTTCCGAGAGCTGACAATGTTTGCAAGAAATTGTGAGGCCTGTCTCAGAGCTGCTTTGCCACGAAGGAAGAGGTGGAGAAGTTCACTGCGAGCCTCGCAGTTCGCTTTACGAAAGCTCTCGCCGTTAAGGGAAGACACAAAATTTAACAAGTTCTCGCCTGCTGATGTTACGACTATTTTGGTACATGTATTGCCGAACGACGAGGAACGTGCCGTAAAGTGTCACGATAGGTGGACAAAGACAAGCTAGACACGAGACAGAAACGATTGGTGCACATATGAAACATGGTTGGTTACCGCAGCCACCTGCAGATTTGTATGTTGATCTGTCTTTGGGCATGTAACAAAAACTTTGGATCAATTCCATGTCCTCAAATATCTAAACGGTACTTCGATGCACTGCTGACGGGGCATGGTTGTGACGTGATGTACCTCCTTATTTCTCAGTTGGATACATGTCTGTTCTGAACATCCAATTATTGTGTAACCATGGTGTATGCATTGCCCTCGTGAATCCCTACGGATCGTGTTTTCTGTGAGAATGCAAGCATTAACTGATGTCAGGAAGTGTTCTCGGCGAACGAAATTAAGACGCATTTACTCAGCGAAATAACTGGATATAACAAAACACAGGCTATTGGTGCCAACCACAGTTCAGTTGAGGCCAATGGCCACTCTGACATCAGCAGGCGCCTTTCATCTGATATCTATAACTGGATATTGGAGGTAAATAAGTACATTAGAAGACATAAATCCACACCATGCCAGAGAACACGTTGCTACGTGTTATCAAACCGCAACTCGATTTTGGACGGAGAGACGGCCGAGTTAGTAGCTCTTCGAAATATCTTCGAAAGATTTCAAATATGGTAAAGTTTGCGCTCTCCAAATAAGGATTTATATAAAAACGTCTATTTTTATTTGCTATATACCAAGCCAAAACATGGCCCTATCATTCTGTCAATAAAAAAATTATTGTAAAAAAAATCACGGGCATCGAGGTCACCGGAGGTCACGTTACCTGAGGTCATGGGATAACTCTTTTATTATGCATGGCATATTACAAGTATTGTCCGAATTAGATTCCTTGAATCTTTGCGAGTTCAAAAATGTCCGGATATTTATATTTGACTGATAATTAACTTAGTTATCGGCCACCGAACATAACCTTGCAGCGTGACCGTCCAGAAATGCCCGAGACTATAACTCCTGAACCGTTGACCTGATCGAAGTAAAATTTTGCGCAGGTGGATTCAGGGCATAGGATAACCGTATACACCAATTTTGCTCAAAATCTGAGACATGAGGGTGCCGGGCCCTGGTCGATCTGTCGTGGAATGCCCCCACACCCAACAATATTTCAAAGCGGAAGTGCAATCTGCACCACACATTCTTTGGGATTTGGGGGTGGGGGGGGGGGGTAGGGCGGTAGGAATTTAAGTTTTTCAGAAGTTGACCCACCAGGCCGACCGGCTGGATCCGCACTTGTCTTGGCTCAGCCTATGGACAAAAGTATCGACGAGGATGAAATGACACCAAGACTAGTTAGAACCGTTGGCCAGAACCTAAAGTTAGGGTAATAGTGGAGCAGGTTTATGAGCTGCCATTACAAAACCACCCCGTTTGACAGTCGCACCTTGGCCCCAAGTCATTTAAGCACGTTATTTAGTTACTTAAGTTAATAATCCCCAAGTTATTTAAGCCCATACTTTTAAGCATTTATGCTAGACTGTGAGGTGCTGGCACTCCACGGTGGTACTCCAACGCGCGGCAGAACTTGTGTTTACGTGCAGAACACTCCCTAACAGGATTACTAAATCCGGCCATTGTGTGCGCTATCGCATGCGGTTCTATCGGGTTATCGAGAATACGGAGAAAACAGTCGCACAGTGCAGCATGCAATACTACTTACATTTACTTACATTCCATTTACTTGGTTTGTACGGCAGTACTCGGCGTTGTCGTGATTGATGATGTATCTCAGCGCAATTTCCGTGTTTGGAAAGTCCACAGCAGCGTGGACATCTTAAGCCGGAGAAAAAATATGGCATTGGTCACCAGTGTATCTGTGGTATTGGTCACCAGTGTATCTGTGGTATTGGTCACCAGTGTATTTGTGGTATTGGTCACCAGTGTATCTGTGGTATTGGTCACCAGTGTATCTGTGGTATTGGTCACCAGTGTATCTGTGGTATTGGTCACCAGTGTATCTGTGGTATTGGTCACCAGTGTATCTGTGGTATTGGTCACCAGTGTATCTGTGGTATTGGTCACCAGTGTATCTGTGGTATTGGTCACCAGTGTATCTGTGGTATTGGTCACCAGTGTATTTGTGGTATTGGTCACTAGTGTATTTGTGGTATTGGTCACAAGTGTATTTGTGATATTGGTCACCAGTGTATTTGTTGTATTGGTCACCAGTGTATTTGTGGTATTGGTCACCAGTGTATCTGTGGTATTGGTCACCAGTGTATTTGTGGTATTGGTCAGCAGTGTCGTGTCTGTGGGATCGGTCACTAGGGTCGTATGTGTGGTATTGATCGGTCACTAGGGTCGTATGTGTGGTATTGATCGGTCACTAGGGTCGTATGTGTGGTATTGATCGGTCACTAGGGTCGTATGTGTGGTATTGATCGGTCACTAGGGTCGTATGTGTGGTATTGATCGGTCACTAGGGTCGTATGTGTGGTATTGATCGGTCACTAGGGTCGTATGTGTGGTATTGATCGGTCACTAGGGTCGTATGTGTGGTATTGATCGGTCACTAGGGTCGTATGTGTGGTATTGATCGGTCACTAGGGTCGTATGTGTGGTATTGATTGCCAGTATTTCGTCTGGCGTATTGGTGGCTAGTTTCGCATTTGGGGTATTGGTCACCAGTATGCGTCTGGGACATTGGTCACCAGTGTCACGTTCATGCAACATATGATTATTATATTACATGATTATTATATGATATGTCAGCCAGCAGGGCACCATGCAAACCATGGTGTCCTGTTGTCTGGACACCAACGGTCCAAACAACAGCGGTAAAGAAACCTCGCCAGCCTGTCCACCTGTACACCTATCCACCTGTCCACCTATTCACCTATCCATCTATCCATCTATCCACCTATCCACCTGTCCACCTGTCCACCTGTTCACCTGTTCGCGTGTCTGTTCGTCCGCCGATGTCTGGGCCGGGCGAACAGCAGTCAGGAATAATTTGGTTTCCAAAATATATCGGTGATTTGTGATCGCAATTTCTGCGCACGTGCGATTTTCTCAAATTCTAGACAGCCTGAAGTGGACACCAGGACTCAGCATCCTTCCCCTAAGTTGCACTACTGCCTACACACATCGCTACCCAAATGCAAGATTTTTAATTGGAAGGAAATTCCATCACCTCTCCTCCCTCTCCACCCCAAATATGTTGAAAAACATATTTTTGAATTCGCCAGTACTGGGAAACGTCTAGATGTCGGAATTGTATAATTCAGGTTGCGACAATAAATATAAAAATGATTCGTTGACACGCCCTTAAACCTCCAATAACTAGCAAACGGACACTACTCGGCAATTACCATTGCAAAAAATAACTTAGAATTGTCGGAACACGTACGAAATATCTCTTGATGATCGTGTTTGCTACCATTCTACGGAATAAAAGATGCTAGCGGAAATGTTGTATGCAGTTCTTATGTCCTCCACTATGTCAGCTTGACCGGCTGCATCCCACCATGCATGTCAATCATGTATGGTTTTCTTCAAACGTGCTCTCACCAAGTAAAGCTACATCTCCTGCATTGATGGCCGGTTAGGTCGGCTCTGTCTAATGCTGTCTGCTCACCACAACGTAATTAATTCCAGACTCACCCGGCACACATTTGGAGAATAATGGCTTCTTCCTCGTGTCAATGAATGCTGATAGGCTAGCGGCACTTGTGACTAACGGGTGTCCGTCGACGGCCCGATGACAAAGCTGTTAAGTGTAGTGGAGCCCAGTGTCACCGATGGCTGCCTCCGACAGGATTAAGCGAGCACGTGCCGAAAACATCCGACGGGCGAAACACGTGCTGAAAACACCCACCAAGTGCCGACGACGTTCACCCAGTCACTTGCATTGAATGCGGCTCGCCGGCCTCTAGAGCATCTCACCGATTGGAACTGTTTCTGATCCGTTTGCGACCCGTGGTGGCCTCTCTATATCCAATCGGCACCAATATTACACTGGTATTGCAATTCATGATCCAATTCGCATAGAAAAGTTTAACTTTGTTCCAGCGTACATCATTGCGAGCAATGGCGAAGAATGGGCGAATCTATGTCAGTGTAAATAGCACAAACTTTTAACTGAGCGGCCAGGCTTAACCGCTACGCTTTTGAAACCGTACTAACGTTTCGGTTACACAGCTTCGTGTCGTAATGGATCCCTCATAATCAGATGTGTTCCTTTAATGTCGTTTTTAATACATTTTATCCTAATAATCCTCGTGAAGTGCTCTTAATTTGCACTGATGGAAACCGGTTGGCATTCTCCCTTGCCGAAAGCCTACAATGCACATCGCTTTGCTTGAAATAGCTTTTACCTATTTATGAAATGTCCCCACGTGTGCGAGTTGCGCGCAATACCTATCTTCACGGCTGTGCAGGGAGCGTAGTTGTGATCGGCCCATCAGTTCCCTGTCGCGGTCTGGTGCCCAATTCCGTGCCTCTAGCAGGGGTCCCACAGTCTGCGGCCCCTCATCCTTGCTCGTCCAACTCTCATAATGGCACATTATAGTGCCAACGAGCAAGGGCGAAACCTGAGCGAGTTTAGTCCCATTTACATGGTACACAAGTTCGCCTGACCGACCCGGCCCCGCCAGACACCTTTGAAAGCGTAATCACTTTTTGTGAATATTTCTAGTTCTAATTTCTCCGCTCAGTCAGATGCGTTCTTTCCATTTTAATTTTGTGCATGCTTTTATCCAAATCATCTTCCTGAAGTGCTCTTAATCCTTGTCCAAGGAAAAAGGTGTGCGGAGGAATTTCAGCTCGCGGGCCCCTTTCAACAGTGGTACATAGAGAATGCAGCAGTTCAAGCTCTAATCTGCCCATACAGAGCTAGATCTCTTCATTTCATTTCGACTTTTACAACATTCATCACAATATATTTTCAGAAGTATTCTCCACTGTTGTTCAAAGAAAGAAGTTTCCAGCGACATTCCCTGCGCTCAGGTGGCTACCACAGATCTCGCAGCGGAGCCAGCACTCGCCGTCCGTCCCTGATGGTGAAAGCGTAGCGAGCATGACTCTTGTACCGGAGTCTCGAGTTCAGTCCCGAGAGATGGTGCTTCATATTTCTACTTTTAGCAATGCAATTTCGTGAATATATCGCACACGAAATCACCTTAGCTCCGAATGCATCCCTGAAGACGCGTGGCTGCAGAGACACTCGAGGCAATGCGTCTGATTGATATACACAGAGATTCGACTTCATGCGTATTTTAGCACTTGCCCTTGCTCATCCAGCGCTAATGGGCGTCTTATGCTGGTTTGTAGTAATTGAGCAGCTGCAGAAGCAGCATCGGCAGACGTCATGAGGAATAATTGTCACGCAATGTTTCCATTTTCATTTCGCCTTTTTAATATTTACATTTTCCATCACACTACAATGCAATAAATATCGATGCCAGATTAATCCAATCAATGCCATTTCGTTCGAAGATCTCCATCGGAGCTGCAAAACATGCATCCTGGACTACTGTCAGATGAAGTGACCCATCGTGCCTGTATCCCCATCCACTCTCCCAATTGGTTCAGGTTTAAAAAAACATAAAGTGGGCAGTATGAGGCGCGGACGAAACGCTGGACGAGCGAGGGTGAATGATAAAACAAAGGTGAAGTTGAATCTCCGTGTGAATCAGTGATATGTAGCGTTATAAATATCTGCCTGTTCTGGATTTGGGTGTCGAAGAGAACGGGTGGACACATAAACTCTCCTTGCGGGTTGTGACCTCGAGAGCAACCAGATATTGGCCAAGGAAGGGGTGGTTCGTATAAGGCAGGGGTCCCCAACCCGCAGAGTACCGCGGGCCGCATCGACAAGTCCGAGAGGGCCCGAGGGCCGCACCAATAAAAAAAACTCTGAAAACCACATATTATACAGAACAAAATATTTCAAAGAATTTATTAATGAGACACCTGGTGACATTTATCAGCACAAATCTTATCAAAATCAGGGGTAATGGAACTAACACTCAGCAAGAGAACGTCGTCCAAGTGGTCATCCGCACCGATGACCCAGGAAATGATCTGGAATGTTAATTTTGAAATTTTGATGCACGCAATGTTAATTTTGACAAGTGGCCGCGGGCCGCACGGAATGGCCTCGCGGGCCGCATGTGGCCCGCGGGCCGCGGGTTGGGGACCCCTGGTATAAGGGAACCCAAGGCACCCACAGAATTGTAAAAGTTCCATGATTTTCGCCACTTTATTTTATAAGACCCATTTTACATACATTTTACATTGAGTATAAATTACATTCTCCCAGAGGACCTTGTCATCCGAGTGTTCTCCAACCCTACGAGCTATAATCCTTCCAGGGACCATCCACCCAGTGCAGGGACCACGAGCTCCAAGGGATCTATTCAGCTACCAGGAACACTTGTTCCCAGCCGGAACTCACTCTCGGGACGCCTCCAGCCCCCAAGGGCCTTTTAAGCTCCGGGAGCTCTCATTCTTCCAGGAGCCCTCCAAAGCCTTCAGGTAACGTCGAGATACGGGAGATTCATACAGATACCAGAGCCTCTCTAGTTTTAAGAAGCATGTCCAACTTCAAGGGGCTCCTCCAGTTCCAAAGAACCACTCATGTCCCCAGCGGGTTCTCCAAGCTCTCGGGACACCTCCAGCTCCCAGAGGCCCTCTAACCTCTCGAAGTCCTCAAAAGTCCCTTGAATTCCTCAATTTCCCAGGGGCTCTCAAAATCTCAGAAACCTTTCAAACCCCAAGAACCTTAATCCTTCCAAGGGTAATCGAATCCCAATGGTCTATGCAGCTAACAGGGGTCCTCCGGCTGCAAGGCTCTCTCGGCTTTAAGGGGCACCTATGGCTTCAAGAGGCCCTCCAGTTACCAGGGTCCCTCCTACTCCAAGTCGGAACTTGAAAACTCCGGAACTCTTGCATCAGGCTCAAAGGAGCCTCTACATGAGGAACCAGGGGCCGTCCGGCTTCACGTGCGTTTCTACCCCTCCGACTTCAAGGAGTCCATCCAGTTTCAAGGGGCCCATCCCGCTCCACGAAGCTCTGAACATGTGAAGTATCCCAGAGTGCTGACAAGGCTTAGGAGGTTTTGAGGAAGAGGGCCCGTCTAATCTATGATACTCATGCTGTTTGATGAGCCCGGTGTCGTTCTGAAAGGGCCTGTCGTCAAGAAAAATTGTGTTGGGGTGGGCCCCTTTGGCGCAGAAAGTGCACTGAAAAGGGCTTATCTGAACCTCCGGATTCCGGGTCGGCCGGCACAGCTTCCCTCCCCCCCCCCCCGCCCCCTCCAATTTTGACTTCGTCACTGTGTGGTCTGATCAACCAAATGACCTTGACCGGTCACCACACGGCTCTGGTTGCGTGAGGCAGCAGACCGGTCAGGTGGCAGTGTGTAAGAAGGGACTTTCCGGCTACTTTTGTTCTCCAGAGAGCGCATCCAATAAAGCCTATTATTTCCAACTCTGGCTAAGCGCACTATCTTGAACGTTTATGCAGTCACGCACCCTAACATTGTGTGCGGAGCTAAGTGATTTCGGGTGTGGTACATTCACCAAATTGCATTACTCAGAACATAAATAATAATCGCCATCCCCGTGAAACTGAACTCGAGACCCCGGAACACAAATCAAGGGTGTTGCCTGTTTTTCACCGGGGAGAGGTGGCGCGTGCCGGCTGCGGTGTGAGATCTATGTATGCTGCTCGTGCGCGAGAATGTCGCACCCCCGCCTTTTTAAACAAAGATTGAGAGTACATCAGGGGAAATATTGTGATAAAAACTGGCAAATTTTCAAATGAGAAGAACAGTCCTGGCTCTGAGTAAGAAAATTATATCTTGAAAAGCTGCACTAAAACGTGGATCGCTGTTGGGGTTGCCCGCTAGCGTAAATTCCGCCCCGAGCCTCATTTGAAAGAACACAATGTTTCATGATGGATATTTGGATACACACGCATGCAATGGATATTAAAAGACCAAATATGACTGCGGATGGATAAATCCGAAGACGAAGCACTGTAGCCAAAATCGACTATTGCGATTTCAAAGGAGTGCGTATCGGATCGGGCCGGACTATGGGTGACCTATTGTATCATATATGCACAATGTACACGGGAGTAGACTCGCTTGGGCTGCACCCTCACTCGCAATGAACTTCCAGTTAAAAAACATTCTAAGAAAAAGCATTGCTTGAAAATGACCCTCGCGACAGTACCCAAGTCCGAGAAGGTTTTTTATTTGAAGATATTCCTTTTCATTTGACCCTCACGATGGTTTTTAAACTTAATTCTGGATCCATCAGTGGTCTAGACCGTAACGACGGATGCAGCCAAAAGCAAAGAGTGAGTTGGAATGAGGAGGTCGCTTATGGAAAAACCATGATTCTGAATTGTTTGGTAATCATTTTCACAAGGCTGTTTGGGTATAATTTTCCGACTTATTTCCCCAAGGGCCGCTGTCACTGCCACTGACGATGCCACATGCAACCACCTCCATCCAGGGACACCTTGCCATCGACGTGTCCACGTAGGTATCAGGCGGTCACTTAAAGCCGCTCTTGCGATTATGTTGTGTATTTCGCACGTGACACTCGAGAGTCGATCTATCGTGTGCTTACGGACAGCACAGGTGTACCAATGTCAAGGGCCTCGTGTCCCGACTACGGTTGTTTAGATAGCCACTGTACCATCCATTTGCATTATATGACTACCATCCCCAACATGGGCGGCGCCATCACGGGGTACGGGGCAGGCGTCCTCCAATCTTCGTAAGAGTTGGCATTATGCCAATGGCATTGCATGAGAAGAATCAATCTAAGACCCCTCTCGTACAGGATAGTGATAGCAGCAAGGAGAAAGTGCTAGTCGTAGGAGATTCTCGTGTGCGGCATTTAGATAGGGTATTCTATAAAGGTCGGAGAGGTAGGAGGTGCATCACCAGGCCTGGTGCCAAGGTTAGAGACCTGGTCCCAGTGGTGGCACAGGCCAACAGTGAAAACCAGTTTAGTACAGTTATAGTGCAGGTAGGAGTGAACAACATAGGTCCTGCTAGGAGTGAGGAGCTGCTGCAGGACTACAGGGCCCTTCTGGCCACCCTGAAGCAAAGCAATAGCAGAGTTATTGTGACAGCTATTCTGCCTAGGGCTGGAGTCTCCCCTGAGTGGAGCTCTAGGGCACTGGCAGCCAATGCCAGGGTAGGTAGGCTCTGCAATGAGTTAGGTTTGACCTTTGTGGACAAGTGGTGCAGGTTTTATGACTCATCTGACCTCTATCAGAGGGATGGCCTGCACTTCTCCGAGAAGGGGGTGCAAGTGTTAGGCAAAGTATATGAACATGTCCTTCAGGGAAACTAGATAATGGGGTGGGGAGGGAAGAATTGGCATTGCCATCTCAGGGATATGCCAATAGTGACAGCATAGGCAATAAAACCTCACAGTCAGCAAATAGGGGTAGCAGTAGATCAAGGGGGCACAGTGGTAGCTCATCCAGAGATGATAGAGCTACTCAACATGAAAAAGCCAAAGAGGATTATGGGACTTTTGTTAAGTGTATGATGCTTAATGCTCAGAGCATTCGATCCAAATTTGATGAGTTCAAGTATTATGTTGCTGAGGAGAAACAAGATTTTGTTTGCATCACTGAGGCATGGGTCAGTGAGGGATATTTTGGGGATAACTTGCAGGACTATGAGATCCAGGGATACAATATGTTTGCATGCAATAGGGGTCCAGCAGTGAAAGGGGGTGGTGTAATGCTCTATGTGAATAGCTTATACAGTTCTAAAAAAATAGCAGATGGGGTAGAAAATGTGTCTGTGGAGTCCATTCAGCTTGATGTTGCTGTGGGAAAAGGCATCAGCAATAAACTGAGGATAGGAGCTTTGTATCGATCAGGAACCTTGCCACATTCTCAGCAACTGGAGCTCGATAAGGTGATTTGCGAGGAAATCAGTAGAAACTTTCAGAGGAAATGCCTTATTCTTGGTGACTTTAATCTAAAAGGATATGAAAATGTTGGTGTTGGCTCCCCATCATGTAAACTACTTAGGAAATGCCTTGAAGAGGACTTGTTCTTACACCAGTTTGTAACGGAACCAACCAGACAGGGCTCATTCTTGGACCTTATCTTCTCAGATTTAAGTGATTTAGTTCAAGACTTGACTGTAGGAGAAACTCTGGGAAGAAGTGACCATAACATAGTGCGATTTAAGGTACAAATAGCGAGGACAATCAAGGATAATTTGTATTAATATAATTTGGCAAAGATTCCAAATTTTAACAGGGCAGACTTTGACTGCATGAGAGAGGCTTTCAGTGCCATAAAATGGGAATAATAATTTTTGTATTTACATGCCTGTGAAATGTGGGAAAAATTCAAATCTTACTTGAGGGAAATTCAGATTAGACATGTCCCCCAAAAGCAAAGGCGCAAACGAAGGGTAGGAAAGCCAGCGTGGCTTACACCAGATTTGATGAGATCAATTAAGGCTAAGAAAGATGCATTTAGAGTATTTAAGGAAGGTTCAAATATCGTAAACCTAAGGTCATATAAAAAGCTAGAGATGCTGTGAAGCAGAAAACCAGAGCAGCAAGGCGAGCAAAATAATTGGATTTGGCTAGGAACTGTAATGGGGACAGTAAAAAGTTCTTTAGTTTCTACAAGCTAAGTAAAGTTTCAAGCACAATTGGTGCACTGGAAGTAAATGGGACTATATTGAGTGAGGATGGTGAGATGGTTGAGGAGCTGAGCAAGCAGTTTAAATCAGTGTTTACAGTGGAGGATGTGACAAATCTGCCAACCGTGAACCACATTTCAGTGACAGGTGATCAGATACACGATATTGATTTCATTGATAGTGATGTTGTTTTCAATTATATCAGAAAAATAAAGCCAAACAAGGCAGCAGGACCTGATAGAATTTATGCTAGGGTATTGCGGGAAGCTGAAAAGGAACTGGCAATTCCACTTAGTATAATATTTTGTAGATCAGTTTCACAAAATTAAATTCCAACAGATTGGAAAAGGGCAAATGTAGTTCCTATTTTCAAGAAAGGACAAAGAGGGAAAGTTGAAAATTATAGGCCAGTAAGCCTCACATCCCTAGTCTGCAAGGTACTCGAATCAATTATCAAGGATAGAATGGATAGTTTTCCGGAAGGAAACAGATTGATTCAAGATACTAAACATGGGTTTAGAAAAGGGAGATCGTGTCTCACAAATCCCTTGGACCTTTTTAATTTTGCCACAGAACAATTTGATCAGGGAAATCAGGTTGATGTAGCATATTTTGACTTTAGTAAGGCCTTGGACAAGGTACCCCATAAACGGTTAATGATGCAGCTTCAGGTCCATGGCATTGCAGGTAGCATCCTAAAATGGATAGAGTTGTGGCTTTCAGATACACAGCAGAGAGTAATACTAAATGGTACAAAGTCATCATGGCAAAATGTTCTTAGTGGAGTCCCTCAGGGGTCGGTACTGGGGCCCTATTGTTCATTATATTTGTGAATAGCATTGAATGTGGCCTAAGCAGTAGGCCACATTGGGTTTTGAGGTTTTGAAATTTGCGGATGATTTGAATATCTTTAGGGCAATAACAGGGCACAATGAGCAGGTTTTGCTGCAGAACGACTTAGATGAGCTTGTGAAGTGGTCCGAAAAATGGCAAATGAAGTTTAATTTTGATAAGTGCAAAGTCATACATGTAGGTAGGCAGAATATGAAGGTGCCATACTTGATGGGTGGCCAAGTATTATCTCTGACTCAGCAGGAGAAGGACTTAGGTGTTATTTTGAACACAAAATTGGGGGCATCAGAACAGACCAAAGAAGCCAGGAAAAAGGCACTAAGAATGCTTGGAGCAATACAGAGGAATGTGTCATACAAAAGTGAGGAGGTCATTAGGAAGCTTTACTGTGCATTTGTCAGGCCACATTTAGAATACTGTGTCCAAGCTTGGTCCCCTAGTTATGAGAAAGATTGTTGGCTTTTAGAGAGAGTACAAAAGAGGTCAACAAAAATGGTTAATGGTATAGGCAACCTGGCATATGAGGAAAGATTGAACAAATTGAATATGTTTTCACTTAGATATAGAAGGCTGAGAGGAGATCTCATCGAGGTTTTTAAATTTGTTCATGGTCAGGAACAGGGATATCTCTGGGAAATGTTTGAATTTAACAGAAATGATGCAATTAGAGGTCATCAATTCAAAATTAAAGTTAATCACAGCAGGACAAGGTTAAGGCAGTCTTTCTTCACCAACAGGGTAGTTGAACACTGGAACCAGCTGCCAGGAACCATTGTCAGTAGCAGCACACTGAACATCTTTAAAAACGGCATAGACAATCATTCTAAGAATAGGGGGCTTGTTTGTCTGTATTCCAGGGAGGGCTGATATACAGATTTGGTGGGCAACTAGTTCAGTGTCCAAAAGTGCAACCAAGAAGGGCCCTTGTGGCTCATAGTTGCACTGATCTTTTATGTCTTTTATGTCTTTATGTCTTTACATCCCCCCCCCCCTCCAAAATCCGTGGCGACGTCTATCGTCCCCATTCATATTTGCGGACAAAACAAATGCATCACGTAATTTCGTTTACCTTCAGCTTAACAAGCAAGTCAATGGATGTATGTATGCAGATGTATGTGAACAGTTCCATTTAAGCAGAGCGGCCCAAGTAATGTTCATTGTTTACGTCATGATAACCTATCTGTCGTAATCGCAGAGATGGAGCTGTAAATAAATTATCGGGAGGGCCCAGCAGCGAAGCAGCAGCTTACGATTCCAAATGATTTGAGGGGCCAGACCGAAGGCTGAAGAGGCTCGAGCCCAAACATAGGGATATTGACAGGGAACTCCATCGACTGTCACGCACTATAGCTGAAGAGGCTCGAGCTCAACCATAGGGATATTGATAGGGAACTCCATCGACTGCCATGCACCTGGCTGCTCGACGTTCCGTGCGTCCAAGAAGGCGCTGAACTGTCATGGATTAGTCATCAAGCCAAACATTTTTCGAACAACTTCGAAAACGGCTTCCCAAAGAGCAGCTTCGCCACTTTTTGAGTATCCAGTTCATAATATTTATGCGGAAAGAAAAGGGTGTTTTTTTGTGCATCCGGATGCACAAATAATATAATGATAAAGAATCCCAGAGGTTTCCGGATATATCGGAAGAAACCAAAAGCTGACTGTAATGAATATCCATACTTCTTCGGACCCTAGAAGACGTCTTGCTTTCTGTCACGTGGCCTGAGTCATATGTCAACAATCATGCTATTGGATGAAAACGGTAATCATCTTGAATGTTGGCTGGTTTTGAAATATCGCCAGTGGACATGGTTGTACTACGTGAAGAAACCTGCAGATGTAGAACAATTACTTTTTTTTACTACTCCATACACAGGGAAAAATCAGTATTTGCTCCGTGGAGTGATCAATCAGGAAGAGTTCAAAAGGTTATATAAATGTTCACGGCAGCGTCGACAACAAAACCAAACATAATTTTAAGAGATCTGAGTTGTTTTCTCCAGCTTGGTTTTAGTTATTGGTCCGGTTGAATGCTGCAGGGATTACGAGCGAGCTCTGAGACTTAGAGGGTCTTCCTTTAGCTACCAGAAAATCGACGCGAGCGCCGTCTCGGCCGTAGCGTTTTTGCCACCTGGTGCTGCTGGTTTCCAGGAAAAGCGATGGTTGGTGGGATGCCTGATCCTGTAATCGTAGAAAACAAATTTATTTGGACGAATAATTTTATCTGGACCGATTCAATCTTCAAATCATTGCTCAATCTGGCGTATCTTCATGGCATCGCCAGGGGGCAGTTTCCTATTCCAATACGTTTTCCCTATTCCTATTCCCTATTTTTAGTGTACAAGGGAGCTCTTATGTGCATTCAAAGTCAGGCAACAAACATTTCATACACATTTGCAAGCTCCAAGATACCTTACCAAGGTATAAGCAAGGTGCAAGCTCTAAGATACCAAGATACCTCGATTCTGTGCCTGGACCGTCTCGAGAGGAAATCCTTGGAAGGTGCTGAAATTCTACCTGAATTTTGGCCAGGTACATTGATGATTATGCAGGGGTATGGTTACAAGGTAAAGCATCACAGCATGCTTTCGTGAGTTACATGAAGAGCATGCATCACATGACTAAGTTTACATCGGACATTACCGGGGAGAGGGAGGGAGCCATTCCTATGAGGACATTACCGGGGAGAGGGAGGCAGCCATTCCTATGAGGACATTACCGGGGAGAGGGAGGGAGCCATTCCTATGAGGACATTACCGGGGAGAGGGAGGGAGCCATTCCTATGCTTAATACCCTGATCACTTTCTCCAAAAGTAACGCCAAGTGTGTGTACTCGACACAATTGTACGTTCAGCTAAGCAATGTCGCAATAATCTTACATTTACACCTATGCTCACCCTGAGCACACCAAGATAAACTTAGTGAGGTCGCAGTTCAGGCGGGAAGCGAGGTTGTCTTCCCACGAGCCTGTGAGACTACGGAGTTTCAAATTGTTCGTTAAGCTTTTCACAAATAACTGTTATCCTCTTGGGATCCTCAATAGGATTCAGAGGGAGGTTGAAAGGGGGTAGCATACGAGACAGACAAAGGGGCTAGGCAGTGTTCGGTGGGGTTATACAGATGGCAATTGCAAGCGTTGGGGAAAGTTCAGGATAGATCAAATGAGGTGAGATTGGACTATTCGAAAAGAAGGGGAAAAAGTAATGGGACGAAGGCATTAGATAGAGTGAATATTGGGCATTTCCGGTTTAACCAGAGTGGTGGACCGTCGAAGCATGTAGATGGCTACTCAGCCCTACCTTATGTTGATGAAACACTTCTGTGCAAAGTAAAACAGGTCTTGAAAAAAAGTCTAAATTAAATGTGAAAGCTTGCATGGCGGTCTAATACACGTTGAAAAAGCAAATTAGAAAGTTCCTCCTTCACTGATCATCCCTGTCCCGCTGGAAACTGGACTTGCTGTGCTTGTCTGGTTATAACTAAAGGCCGATGCACTGACAAAAATGTGGTGTTCGAAGCCAAGTTGTGTTGTGTCACTTATATAGAAGGGAGCAAACGGCCTGCGCCACTACGGTTCAATGACCATTTGCCTAGTTTTGTAATAGAACAGCGGGTACGCCACTAGGCAACCATGCCGGTCATGTTGCCCTCATTATGCTGATGGCAATCCTTTTAGCATACACATTTTACAAAATTCAAAGGATTTATACAAAAGACGACAGGAAAATATATGAGTGTATCTGCATTAGTGATAGGCAGCCAGCTTTGAACAGCAATGTATCATCGTGGTTTTTGTTGTGATCTTATGACGATGTAGTCTTGCAAATGGCTGTATCGTGTGTTCAAGCTACATGTTATGTTCATAGGATCACAAAACTTCATTAGATTCGTTTGCCGGATGTCTGGTGCCAGGCGGGATTAAGCTTGTTTTACTGATTAGAAGGTTAATTTTACATGTGTTTTCTTACGAAGTGCCGCACACGGTAGCTTATTCGCTCCAAAATATAGTATTTTTGGACAATAATTGTATAAATTTAAGGAGGATGTCACGTTAAGTGTCATTGTTGTATACTTACACTCCTGTTAAATGCACACCACCCTCCATGGTCAATCAGGCCATGACATTGTAAAAGAACTCATACGAAATTGCAAAATATCCACAAATTGTCCTAAATGGGAAGAGTAATCACATGATTTACCGCTGCTACTCGTAAAATATCATCTGAAAATACAAGTGGCTAGGTGCATAACTGAGCTGTGAGATATGAACATAATAACGAATCCAGTACACTGGCATTTCCATTTGGCTCATTCTATATCTGAATCTCACTATGCCTAGTTTGTGATAGCAGGTCTCATATCCTACTTGACTGTAATAGCTCCCCCAAGAAATCCGTCATAAACTGCTCGGACTGCGCTCTCATTGCCGGCTTTTAGTTTACATTGCTACATTGCCATCCCGGACATATGAAGTATGGAACCATTTTTTAAAATCGTAACCTCTCTTCTCAGTGATTCAACTGAAGTTGTCAAATTTGCAATAGAAGCCACATGTAAATGCGAACGATTTTATAACGAGCCGTAGTTCATAACCACGAGAGAGCAATGTTGCAATCAGAGGTGGCTCCAGGAATAGTCATGGGTGGGGCACTTGTCTGGAGAGGCTCCATTTCTTTGGAGGGACGCCACTGCGAAAGTACCTGGAGGGGCGCCTCTGGCTGAATAATTCGAGGGGTGCACTCGGGCCTTCCCGGAGGGCGCCGTCCCTTCCAAGAGGGTGCCTTTTTCTCAGAGGGTCACCTCTGGCTGAAAAATTCGAGGGGTACATTCGAACATTCTAGGAGGGGCGCCTTTTCCCGGCTGGAGGGACGACACCTTCCATGTAGGGGGCACATGCCTCCATTGCCACCTCCTGTATCCGCCCCTGGTTGTTACTGCATCGAAGTGTGTCTCGGTAAAACAGGAAAACACGGGAAAGGTTAGTGCAAGTCCATGTTTCCTATAACAAAGCCATTGTCCAATAGTCTCTGTTTTTTGTTTTGTTACAAGAGGGGAAAGTTTAACGTAAGTATAGTATTGCTCTGTAATGATTGTAAAATCGAGCCCAACAGAAACGACATAAAGCTGCGTTCATAGGCAGTGATAAGCAGTGAAACTTGATAATTTTGGCCAAGCATGTTATCCCTGAAAATCAGATTTACGATTTAGCAACAGCAAATCTGAAAGCCAGACTTTGGAAATGAAGTGGCTGAATTTCGAGGATTTTTTTTTCGTGGGGGAGGGTGTGGCTTCCCTCACTACCTCTTTATCCTGAACAAACTTCCCGCGTCCCTGGTTTGCCACCAACCACAATTTCAAAACCGTGGTTGTATCCATGCATGCACATATCAAAGCAAACACAGAAAATTATGATTAGTTACGCATCTACTAAAGAAAATATATGCTGCATTACTGTGCCTGGAAAAATGGACATTACAATCGTATCCAATCATGCAGTTCATGGGAGTTAATACACAGCGGGTATGTTGTGTGGTATAAGCCTATAAATGATGGAACATGACATTGCCTCCATTTCTATTAATTTCATCTTTTTTTCCTCCCGTAACATACCCAAATTTGGATCCCCGTCAGAATAAAAAATGGTGGCAAAAGGTATACTGGGTAATGTGTACGTACTGAGATGTAGTGTCACCACCTTGCCGTGTAATGTATGTACCGTAGTTTAGTGATGATGTGTACCACAAATAGATGTCGCCATGTATGGTCACGTTATGTGGTCAGCGGAATAAACGAGTTACGGATACCAAAGTAGTAGTGTGCGTACTTGATCTCAGAAGTTGGATGCTGAGATTAATTCAGAATGGTTCCAGCACATCAATGGCGACCAGGACGGAACCGAGCTTAATTTAAGTTGTTGCCGTGAGTGCTGCCTGGCTACGTAAGTGACGATGAGCCCGTGCACTGAGAGGATAGTTCCGGTGAGTTAATCCACCGCAGAAGTGACAACATGGCGCAGTGAAATCTGCCCATGATTCAAGCCTACAAGCGTGGCCAAGACTTTCGTCGATGGGTACGTGGTCTGGACTATTATGTTGCTGCTTCTAACACCACTCAGGCTACAAAAGACGGCTACACTCGTACATTTCATGGGTATGGATGTCCAATGCATATTTTTAACCTTGCGGCCTGTGGGAGCCACCCAGGGAGAAGCCATGGATGTGTACCAGGAGGCGCTGCTGCATCTCAGTAACTATTTTTGGTCACGCACTAATAAGGTGTATGAGCGATTTCTGTTTCATGAGCTCTTACAAAAATGCTGAAGAGGGTGTTGGGCAATTTGTGTCACGTCTGTAATTTGTGTACAGTACCCAGTTTGGGTGTGCTGTCGGTGATATTGAGGACCAGATGTTTGTTCGGGCTGTGTCTGGCTGTAGAGTACTGGAAGTACGTCAGAAGATTCTGGGAAGCCCAGTGTTGATCATCGATACCATCTTTCACATTTCCTCCACACTTGAGCTGATTCGGGCCCAGGCTCAGGCCGTGGCTGGACCTTGTGGTGGTTAGGTCCACCACCTGCGATGCCATTCTGGTGGGGATATAAGTGATAACAACTTTTCTGGATCTGCAGCCAGAGGTGGACGGCAATCTAATTTCGACGGTGGTCGAGGTCTGGGATGGCTGGCAGGTCAGACCAAGCCAGGTGCGTATTTTCGATGTGGAGCCCAAGGTCATTTTGCCGGATTGTGTAGAGTTTCTCGAGGTGTGAAGTGCAGAAGGTGTGGCAAACTGGGCCATTTGGCAAGCATTTGGTCAAAATGTGTCACACAAAGATGATTCACAGGGTAGCCATGAATGTTGTGAACCCAAGCAAGCTTCCGGAACAGTCAACCAGACAGGGTGAGTATGACACGTACAGTCGGCCATGAAAATATGCTGCAATATAGCTTTACAATAGCTGGTCACTTGGAATGTAGGCTGTGCCGTCGTACAGCAATTATTGGTAGGCTGCGCCGTCTCACAGCTATGCGTTACGTGACAGTCTACCGGGTGCATCACTGGCCAATGTCCCAGCCATATAAATTCGTTTATGCGGTCGTCACGTGGCCATTTGCCTGCAGTCGTGAAGTGAGAAACACGGTGTTCCCGCCTTGCATTCCTAAGTCGGCCAAACAACATTGGCAGTTCAGTGAGCAGGCTTCCACTGGACTCCTGTCGGCAAGCAACAATTGATCGCTATAGATTTCGGACTTCGGTAACACAGAATGAGCTGAAAATGTTGGAGGAAGCTCGGTTGCAAAGGATGTAACAAAAGGAGATGCGAGGTTTATGATGTCAACGAAGCATGAAAATGTGGAGAGGATAGAAATAAGGTTAGAATAAGGATATAATAACATAAGGATAGAATGTTCTAACTTGCTTCTTGCCCTAAAGTAAGGATATAATTTATAATTATATCCTTGTTAGAACTTTAGTTTAAATTCTTGCGGACAGGCTTTATGGACCAGGATCCAATTGCTAAGCAGAACTTGTTGCGTGAACTTTGGTTGGACCACCCGACCCATGAATGACAGTTCTAAAGTAGAAACCTGGCAAAACATTTCAAGTGCTGTGAATGCACCGACACGGCCACCCCGGCAGCTCGTTCTCGACTTTATCGGACCAGTTGCCAACCAACCCTCCGAGACGGGGACCCAATGTCAGCGCGGGGACCGACTCGAACCCTGTTTTGCCAGGATAGGGGATACCAGTGCAGGTCAGCGCTCAAACCAACTGAGCTACCGGGGTCACAAATCAAGAGGTGGCTCATGCTTGCTTAATTCATATTCATTGACAAATCGATTAATTCCTTGTCTAAATCACAACTGTTTCATTGAGAATCCCAAGATGTTCGGCGTACGTCATATGCTCCATGATGTGTCACATTTCAAACCAGTTTCCAAACAGTTTCCAACCACGCATTCTTCATTTTCTTGGGAATACTTTGATTAATAATACCTACCCATTTTTATCAGAGGTTGTTTACTTCGAATAGAAACTGAGGCAGACCATGCCAGCTTTATATACTACTAAATGGTGATCAGGAAGGAATTTTGATGTCGAGTTCTATGAAAAGAGCACTTTGTACGCGACCGCAGGTCGAGTAAAAAATATGTTTTAGAACGAGACGGCAGTATTAAATCTCCAGCACACGTTTAGTAAGATATTTATCGCACTATCGGTTGCTTAACCTCAATGGATGAACATAATCCACCTAACACTACACTGTTTAGTATCTTAATTATAAAAGTCATGAAACATACCAATAACATGCAGTAACATGATATAATTAAGATGACCCAATGGAGGTAATGGAAATCCAATATATATATATATATATATATATATATATATATATATATATATATATATATATATATATATATATATATATATATATATATATATATATATATATATATGTATATATATATATATATATATATATATATATATATATATATATATATATATATATATGTGTATATATATATACATATATATGTATATATATATATATATATATATATATATATATATATATATATATATATATATATATACATATTATCTTACGCCAGAAAGTGCGGCTCAAATTTCGTCCCATGCTTTTGCAAAACCATGATTTAACAGCATGTCTTAATAGCACGGTGAATGGTAATCGTGCCGGGCACATTGACCTTTATCTTATACAGTGCCTGAATACAATTACCTTTATATTGTGCTTATAAATTACCTGTGTTCCAAGTGTACAGACAGTCCATTTGCTATTCATTCCCCACAACTGCACTGGAGGTTAAGCTGGAATACACATACAATTCAAATGAAAGCCGGCATGGAATATAATGAGTACACCAATCATGAGTTGAACATTTTAGTTCAACAACGAGCAATAGGCGAGTGGCCTCAATGCAATAATTAAGTCACTCATGGTTAATGTACTATAGATCACTTTCTTTTTTTTTTCTTTTTTTAAATTTTTTTTTAATTTCCGCCACCCAAGATCAGGTGACCAGGAGCGCCCCCTCCTCTTACCCAACGACTGCAAGCACCTTACGTTAACACCATACAATAAACAGTAAAGTCACGGCACTCCCAGCTAAGAGATGGAAAAAAATAAATAAGCATACAAAGCACCCGGTATTAGAGCAATACAACTAATAATAAAGAATGCTGTAAGTAGTCATACCCAAAGGTGGCATATGACTGGCCCTAGATCCATCCCAACAAGAAGTTAAGATCTAAACTATATTGTTAGTAGCTGGTTAGTGGACAAATGATAGTGAGCACTCCTAATTTCAAATTCATTTTGTTTACTTTGGCTCCTCCCACAACTCCATCCAGCTAAGCATAGGCTTGTTGCTGGGTGGAGTGTGGGAGGAACTATGGTTGGGTGTTTTCAACTTTTATATATAGTTAAGCGCACACAACACACACACGCGCACGCCCATGCCCACGCACGCGCACGCACACACACGCACACACACACACACACACACACACACACTTGCACTCACGTGCCAGCACCCCTACACACACATACATCCAAGGACATGCACACACACAAACACACATACATATGCATGTGTACTCCCTTAGTATCCAACAGGGGTATGCTCAAGTCAGTTAATATCTGCTCAAGAAGTATGTCTTAATGTGATGTTTTAGAACAATCTTAGAATTTGGTATCTCTGTATGCAGAAAATGTTTTGCTATGATAGTATTCGAAAGCTTGGGTCCAAAGCATTCAATGGTGAAGAGACGATAATTTTTGTTTGAATAGCTGTGTTGGAAGTGGTTTTGTAATCTTGTGGAGTATGGGGTATTAAGCGATGCTGTGAAAAGGGGTTTAATAGAATGAGGAAGCTGATTATAAATGAATTTTTGCATGATAAGCAACATTTGAAGTTTTGCTATATCTTGGACTTTTAATATTTTGTACTTCTTAAAGATAGGATTTGCACTCTGAGGGGGAAATACACCTTCAATAATACGCATCATTATTTTCTGAAGTAAGGATAATTCGTGTGTCTGATTAGCATAGTTTGTACCCCAGAGAAAACAGCAATAGTTGATATATGGGAGAATTAATACATTATACAATTTTAGGAGGTGATTTTTGCCTAGAAGATATTTTATTTTTGATATCATTCCTATGTGGCGACTTATTATGTTTGAGACACTGCTGATATGGGATGCAAATTTCAAATTTTCATCTATGTATACACCAAGATATTTTACTGGATTTTGATGCAAAATAGCAATTCCATTAAATTCAATATTGATATCAATATCTGCTTTATGATTATTATATAGCTGGTATACAGTTTTGGATTCATTTAAGGACAAAACATTTGAATGCAGCCATTCTGAAATTTTTGGCAAGGAATTTGTGATCTTGTTATGAAGCTCTGTAGTCATTGCTTTAAAAAAAAATGGCTGTGTCATCAACATATAGAAATGTCTCACATTCTACATGCAGAATTACAAAATCATTTACATATATTATAAAGAGTAAGGGTCCTAAAATTGATCCTTGTGGGACACCCATTTCAATTTTTATGAAAGCAGAGGTGCTGTTATTTATTGTGGTAGCTTGTGTTCTTTCTGATAAATATGACTGTATCATTTTGATTGCATTTCCCTTCACACCATATTTTTCCCATTTTTGCACATAATATTTCTTTGTCAACAGTATCAAACGCCTTTCTCAAATCAAGGTAAATTCCAACAACATATTCATTGTTTTCAAATCCTTTAGTGATCAGGCTCTGTATTAAGAGAAGAGGCATATATGTGGACCTTCCTTTTCTGAAACCAAATTGCTTATCAGAAAGTAGGTTGTGTAGGGTGAAATGTTCCAAAAGTTGGTTGTAGATTATCTTTTCTAATATTTTTGACATATATGGAAGAATACTAATTGGTCTGTAGTTACTAAATGTTGCTGGGTCACCTTTTTTGTAGATGGGCTTTGCAACCGCAATTTTCAATGGCTTTGGGAAGATCCCACTACTCAGGCATAAGTTGATGACATGGGTTAGGTGTGGTAATATGGATCTATATGATTGCTTAAATATCCTAGAATTTATTCCATCAATTCCTGACCCAACATTTCTTAAAGAAGCAATCACTGTATCTAAATTGTTTTATGTTACTGCTAATAGCACCATTGATATATCTGGGCAGGTATGCATATATTCTAAAGCATTGGTGTTGCTTTGAGGAATTTGTTCTCTCAATCTTGGTGCAATTTCGGTGAAATATTTATTGAAACTTTCAGCTATAGCTGCATCATTTTCTAGAGTGATGTCTGTATCTGTATTCATTTGTCAGGGATATTACGTTTGGAAGGAGATTGCCTCAGTATCTGGTTAAGCATTTTCCATGTCTCTTTTGGATTATTTTGATGTTTGTCAAATTCCACCTCATAATGAAGTATTTTTGCCTTTCTAATTATTGTAATTAGTGTGTTTTTGTGCCTGTTATATTTTGTCTTGCTTTCAGCAGTTCGATATGTAAGTGTTTGATTAAATGATATTTGCTTTTGGTTGATTTAGCATAATATTGCAGGTGAAATCCATGGTTTTATGGAGGCTGTTTTTATTGATAAGACTTGAGTATATGTAAATGTATCAATCCCACTTTTATATGCATTAATTAAACTGTTACATGCTTTTTCAGGATCATTTTCATCAAAAATGCCTTCAAGTTCATTTGTTAGATAATTTCTCAGACTGTCAATTTTATGAAAGTCAAAGGTAGTTCTTGTTCTTTTTGCAATGATTGGTTTTTGAACTGTAAATTCTGATGTTGTAAAAATAGAGAAGTGATGAGAGAAATCAGATTGAATGATGCCAGTCTGTTTTATTTTTGATACATCATCACAGAAAATATTGTCAATTAATGTGCATGTTGTATCACATACACGAGTCGCCTTTGATATTAGAGGAAGAAAACCATGAGAGCACATAGACATGAAAAATGAGTCAGCAAAGTGGTCATTTGGAATTGAGAATAGGTCAATGTTTAGGTCTCCAATGATGTATGTAGGCATGTTCAGATGGTTTATTGCCATTAGACATAGATGGTTTATCACATACGGCTTAGCTGATTTTTTTTATACTGCTGGTGGTATGTTTCGTTTACCGCAAGCCGCATTAACCATTAGCACGAACAGGCAATACGTTGCATCTTCGAAAGTTTTCACTCCGCAGGCCAGCCCGAGGCCCAAGAATTACGATCAGCTCAAAGACGGCACTGCCAACAAATGGCTGTATGTATCGCGCACGCCATCATCTGTCAGATGCATTGGACGGATGATTCAGTTGATGTGCACGAGATTGGCTTTCTTATTCCGCCAAAAAATAAATGCATGTTGCATGGCCCATCCTAGGATGCAGAATAAAGGTGTGGAAAAATGTTATTCTGCACTCTTGTTCGGTATCCTCCATTGGGTCATCTTAATTGTATGATGTTACTGCATGCTATTTGTATGTTTCATGACTTTTATAATTAAGATACTAAACAGTGTAGTATTAGGTGGCTTATGTTCATCCATTGAAGTTAAGCAACCGATAGTGCGAGAAATATCGTATTATTACTAAACTTGTGCTGGAGACCGAATATCGCCGTCTCGTTCTAAAACATATTTTCACTCGACCTGCGGTCGCGTGCAAAATGCTCTTTTTATAGAACTCGACATCGAAATTCCTTCCCGAGCACCATTTAGTGGTATATAAAGCTGTCATGGTCTGCCTCAGTTTCCATTCGAAGTGTACAACTTCTGATAAAAATGTGTAGGTATTATTAATCAAAGTGTTCCCAAAAAAAATGAAGAATGCGTGGTTGGAAACTGCTTGGAAACTGCTTGGAAATGTGACATATCATGTGTTGTGCGTGTGTCGCATGTGCGGATGTGCGGATGTCGCATGTGCGAAGCGCGGACAGTGGTTTATGGTTATGGCACCACGGACGCGCGACCCACTCCTGACTGTTCTCCCCGACAGGGCCAGTCGCATCAGAGCAAGGCTAGAGATAACAGCATGCATAGTCAGACCGTGTACAGTTAATATTGAGACCGTGATATATCAGTGCATTACTAGCAGACAGTGAAGACTGAGCGTGCACCACCACATCATGTAACATATGACGTACGCCGAACATCTTGCGATTCTCAATGAAACAACTGTAATTTAGACAAGGAATTAATCGATTTGTCAATGAGTCTGAATTAAGCAAGCAAGAGCCACCTCGGAATTTGTAGCCCCGGTAGCTCAGTTGGTTTTGAGCGCTGACCTGCACTGGTCTCCCCTATCCTGGCAAAACAGGGTTCGAGTCGGTCCCCGCGCTGACATTGGGTCCCCGTCTCGGAGGGTTGGTTTGCAACTGGTCCGATAAAGTCGAGAACGAGCTGCCGGGGTGGCCGTGTCGGTGCATTCACAGCACTTGAAATGTTTTGCCAGGTTTCTACTTTAGAACTGCAATTCAACCAGACCACAGTCCACTTGGTCCAACCAGAGTCCACGCAACACGTTTTCCTTAGCAATTGGATCCTGATCCACAAAGCGTCCCCGCAATAATTCAAACTAAAGTTCTAACAAGGATACAATTGGAAATTATATCCTTATTTTAGGGCAAGAGACATTTTGGAGCATTCTATCCTTATTTGTATTATATTCTTATTCTAACCTTATTTCTATCCTCTCCTTATCTTCATGCTTCGTTGACATCATAAACCTCCCATCTCTTTTCGCTACATCCTTTGCAACCGAGCTTCTTCCAACATTTTCAGCTCATGTGTTGCCGAAGTCCGAAATCCCTAGCGATCAATTGTTGCTTGCCGACAGGAGTCCAGTGGAAGCCTGCTCACTGAACTGCCAATGTTGTTTGGCCGACTTAGGAATGCAAGGTGGGAACAGCGTAGACCCGTGTTTCTCACTTCACGGAGTTGCTATCACTTATATCCCCACCAGGATGGCATCGCAGGTGGTGGACCTAACCACCACAAGGTCTAGCCACCGTCCGAGTCTGGGCCCGAATCAGCTGAAGTGTGGAGGAAATGTGAAGGATGGTGTCGATGATCAACATTGGGCTTCACAGAATCTTCTGACGTACTTCCAGTTCTCTACAGCCAGACATAGTCTGAACAAACATCTGGTCCTTAATATCACCGACAGCACACCCAAACTGGGCACTGTACACAATTTGCAGACGTGACACAAATTGCCCAACACTCTCTTCAGCATTTTGTAAGAGCTCATGAAACAAAAATCGCTCATACACCTTATTGGTGCGTGACTAAAAATAGTTCCTGAGACGCAGCAGCGCCTCCTGGTACACATCCATGGCTTCTCACTGCGTGGTTCCCACAGGCCGCAAGGTTAAAAATATGCATTGGACACCCATACCCAGGATATGTACGAGTGTAGCCGTCTTATGTAGCCTGAGTGATATTAGAAGCAGCAAAATTATAGTCCAGACCACGTGCTCATCGACGAAAGTCTTGACCACGCTTGTAGGCTTGAATCATGGGCAGATTTAACTGCGTCATGTTGTCACTTCTGCGGTGGATTAACTCACCGGAACTCTCCTCTCAGTGCACGGGCTCATCTGCACTTACGTAGCCAGGCAGCACTCACGGCAACAACTTAAATTAAGCTCGGTTCCGTCCTGGTCGCCATTGATGTGCTGGAACCATTCCGAATTCCTCTCAGCATCAAACTTCTGAGATCAAGTGCGCACACTCCTACTTTGGTGTCGGTAACTCGTTTATTCCGCTGGCCACATCACGTGACCATACTTAGCGACATCTATTTGTGGTACGCAGCATCACTAAACTACGGTACATACATTACACGGCAAGGTGGTGAAGACTTCATCTTAGTATGTACACATTAACCAGTATATCTTTTGTCACCATTTCTGATTCTGATCGGGATCCAAATTGGGGTATGTTACGAGAGAAAAAAGAGCAAATGAATAGAAATGGAGGCAATTTCATGTTCCATCACTTATAGGCTTATGCCACACAACATACCCGCTGTGTATTAACTCCTATGAACGGCATGACTGGATACGTGTGTAATGTCTATTTTTCCAGGCACAGTAATGCAGCATATATTTTCTTGTGTAGATGCGTAACTAATCATAATTTTCTTTGTTAGCTTTAATATGTGCAGGTATGGATGTAACCACGGTTTTGAAATTGAGGGGGGGGGGGCAAACCAGGGACGCGGAAGTTTGTTCAGGGTAGAGAGGTAGGGAGGTAAGCCACACCCTCCCCCCACGAAAAAAATCCTAGAAATTCAGCCACTTCATTGTCAAGGTCTGGCTTTCAGATTTGCTATAGTTAAACCTGAAATCTGATTTTCAGAAAGAACATCTTTGGCCAAAATTAGCAAGTTCCACTGCTTATCGCTACGAATATTGGCCTTTCTCAGCATTGATGTAAAGTCGGTCATCGAATTGTGTTCCGGTATACCTCTACTATGGGTGCTCACTAGGAACGCAGGCTGTACCGCTTCACAGCAATTATTGACAGGAAATACTGCGCCACTTCACATTTAGGCGTTACTTAACAATCTACCAGGCTGACCACGGGCCAGTGTCCAAGGACATGAATTCGCGTTTGCGGTCGTCACGTGACAATTTTCTGTCCAGCCATGAAGTGAGCGATACGCCGGCACAGGCCTACCTCACTTGGATGAACTTTGCTTCTGGATGAACAAATTGATGATACTTTTTTGTAAATCCGCAGAATTGAAAGACAAACTTTCAGCACGAAAGTCAAAGTGTATGTCTGCTTTTTCGGCGTGGGGTAAAATTGATTTATCCCACGACAGAAAGTACGACTACTCTTGGGTCGCGTACATTTGCAAAACCGGAGCGTAACAGTATGTGTTAATCGCACGGTTGGTGCTAACCATACGGCGCAGTAACATTTGTAGTATACAGTGCCTGAGTGCAGTAACTTGTAGAGCCAGTCCATTTGCTATTCATTCCTCACGACTGCATCAGTGGTTGAACCGGAATAAAAATAAAATTCCCGTGAAAGCTGGCATGTGATTAAATTATTAAGCCACTCGTGAGTTTACTCGTGACTCGTGACGTGACTCGTGAGATGACCCGTAAGTACGTAACGTTTCGGTGTTGCACCTTTCTGAAGGGCAAATTAAAGATCAAAGTAGATAATTAGGTCACAATTCTAGCAACCCGTCCCCCAGGATTACTAACTGAGTACCTACTTTGATCGCCCGTTTCCTCTTGAGAAAAGTGCATCATCGAAGTATTGCACATTTAAGAAGTAACGTTTAAATTTTGCATGTAATACCACATATAATGGCCGTCCTATGTGTATTGTTACATTATTACATGCAGAAATTAACACTCGTTATTCTTGCATGCTAACTTTTTTGCTCGTCGTATGACATCCGAGCTAATTAGACGCCTGCCTCCATGGATGCATTAATTATCATAAAACATATGTTCATTAGTTGTTCGGTGTCGACCGTCATTCATTACAAAAAGTGCAATGCATTGATCTTTTCCTAGCAATCGATGTTGGTGCAGGATATACACGCATTGCACCACTGCAGTGGTGAAATGCAGTGCACTGGCGACAGCACGTGCTTTTTACCAGGAGACGAAACCGGGCAGGATACAAAAGCATAGGAAGTGGTTTAATGCACATACACCACGCCTACACACACCCACACACACATATACGCTCCACACACACACACACACACACACACACACACATTCACACACCCACACAGACAAACGCACACCGTTGATGTATATGCCATTTGATCTCGTAAACGACCCCGGTTCGTGCAAATTAGTTGGTCATTTTTCCTCACATTTCTCGGAAATACGGCATTGAAGTCGGTTCAACTTTGGTACAATATAGCTTCCCGGAATGCCGATCAAACTTCACACTAACGACTTCGTGTGGACAGAACATTTTATAATGGCCTTGGTCCTGGAAAGCATATTCCACTAGCTTCATGGGACGTTGCTTATCCTGTCCATGCTGCAATCTAACTGGTGGCGTATCCAGTATTTGCTCCGGGGGTGGGGGGAGCGAACATCTGAAGAAGGTCAACCAACCTACCGAGAGCCGGTTCCAACTTTTCCGATACCCCTCGGATTTCGGGCACTTTTTAAAGGTCCCTTATGCTTAAATATATTAGGCAAAGATGGTTAAAGACGTGGGAGAAAAGGCACTCCATACCGAAGTGGTTACTACGAGACCTGCAATTTTAGGGGGGGCCTCAGCCGTCGGTGGGATGTGGGGTGTATAGGGGGGAGGGGCCTCAGCCGTCGGTGGGATGTGGGGTGTATGGGGGGGGCCTCAACCGTCGGTGAGATGTGGGGTGTATGGGGGGGGGCCTCAGCCGTCGGTGGGATGTGGGGTGTATGGGGGGGCCTCAGCCGTCGGGGGGGATGTGGGGTGTATGGGGGGGGCTCAGCCGTCGGTGGGATGTGGGGTGTATGGGGGGGGCCTCAGCCGTCGGTGGGATGTGGGGTGTATGGGGGGGGGCCTCAGCCGTCGGTGAGATGTGGGGTGTATGGGGGGGGGGCCTCAGCCGTCGGTTCTGTCTGTAACGTGAAAAAAGTGTAAATTGTAAACAAAAAAATTGTAACGTGATCTGCCCAGGCAAATGATGAAAACTCAAATTATTCAAGAGGAATACTTCATTACAATCAAATCCATCAATAATATGATCAATTAGTATCAAGATTGAATAATTTCCATCAACACAACAATACAAGCTTAGGATGCACTGATTTTCTCTTAGCATATGCTGGTGGAGTGAAAATTATTACAATGCTAATTAACTCAAGCAGGAGAAAAAACCTACATGAAACCTTGGACTAGCTTCGGTATATTATGTTCCAAAAATCGACAAAACTAACAATATCAGAAGTTTATTAAGAATCCAAATGCACTGAAGGAAGCAAGATGCAAGCAGTTCAGAAGCATCTTCATCAAGGTCATCAGAGAAGCAAAGATGCTACACTATGCAAATGCCTACGTTATAGCAAAACCAATGGAAAGAAAACTTGGCAAATCTGTAGGAAAGTCCTTATTGGCACGCGAAAGTCTAGCAACCTCTTGTTCGCGATAACTCCAGTCACAAAAGTACCAGTACCTTTTGCTGCCCTGTATTGCACTGCAGCACTCCACGATCACACGAGAACTACAGACACCGTACAGTACGTTCTCCTCGGAAGGTAAGCCGTGATACTGCCTTTCCTATGAATTTAGAAGTTGAATTTAGTTGGGAAGCGCGCACGCGTAGCAGCGATCCGATCGCTCAGAGTATTCAAGACCGACTGGCTGGGGCCACACGGGCGCTAGTGACTTCGGAAGACCCCCGGTCGCGGATTGGTCGAGTGGCGTAGCAGCCTCCATGACGTCATATCCATGTCGACGGCCTTCTAGAAGGGGAAATGGTCTATTTCTAGTGGCGGTGACGATGTGTTACGTTTACGGTGCACTTTTACAATCGCAAGGCTTACGGGATTATATCAATTACGGTTACGGGACAGCCAAACGTATAACTTTATGTGAACACAGTTACATCTAGCATTAACGACGGCGGCGTGGCGCGCGCCGGGGGAGGGGATGCAGCGGAGGCGGGCGGGTACGCCGCTCAGATATGGGGAGGGGTTCGAGGTCACCTCTGCAGACGCGACCGCCGGGCGCGCTGGGATGCTGGAGAGGGGAGGGGAAGATACAAGGTCCAATGAACGGCGACCTCGCTGGGACAGTGGCTGCTGACGTAGGCAACAGACAGGCGACGCCAGTCTCGGAGCCGGGTACTTGTCGCGCCATGAACAAAGTGGGTTGGGGCTGAATTTACGGGATCAAGACGCTCAAAAACTAACTCTCTTACAAATCTTGCATGAGCTAATAAATAAACACCGAACAAAACAGAGTCCCAGAAACCATGGTAGAGGAAGAAGATAATGCACATCAGGCATACCAAATTCATAATGTTTTGAACAAATTATTTGTAAGCAGCAAATATTTCGCAGCAAATTAGAAAAGAAGACTACTACCTCTATCAAGGATCCGCTAAAATACATTGCAGGGCATGACTATGATATTTGCAACAAGACATGTACACTACTGAAACCTTAGTGGAAATAATCATAAAGTTGCTGAACTCTGTTAGAGATGGGGCTGATGGCATTTGAACAGAAACTCTCTTATTACCATGCAAAAAATATATTGAAACAAATCTCGCATTTCTTTCGTCTGTGCAAAAATATTGAGTTTTTCCTACAGAACTAAAAGGAACCACAACTATGCCCATATTTTAGGTAGGAGAACTGAACAAATTTACAGGCCAATTTCATTTTAAACAAATTTGCAGGTGAACATTTACAAATTACAGGCCAATTTCAATGCTGCCAGTATTCTCCAAAATATTCGACAAAGCATATTATTCTCTCCTATCTTACCTAGAAATGAATATCGTACTCAGTCCTCACAGTCCTCTCCAATTTGTATATAATAATAAACATGGCACCTACATGCCAATTGCTCACATTTATAATGCAATTGCAAAACAAGTGGAAAAGAAAGAACCTAATTGTGGGCTCTACATTTATTTTAAAAATGCTTTTGATGCTTTGAGTACGGACATCTTACTAGAAACTTCAACATATTGTGGTTTCAGGAACTCTGCTCATGACTTTGCATTCATACTTACAAGATCGTTCCCAACAAACTAAAATATATAATGCAATTCAGATGTAGAACTCTTTACTATGGGAGTTCCACAATGCTCCATACTGAGTACACGGGTCTTCCTTATATACATAAATGATATTGGTAGTTCTTTACAAGGAACATTCTATATATTTGCTGATGATGCTGCTGCCATGATTAAAGCTACAAATACAAATGTACTATAAATGGAAGTCAATGACATTGTTACATAAATAACCGAATGGTTTCAAGCTGATAGATTACCATTGAATGTCACAAAAATGAATTACCCAATTTATTCAGGCATGCTAAGTGCTGACCTAAACATAACCATAGGTTATCTGAAGGTTAACAGGAAAGAAAAACTAACATTTCTTAAGTTCATAATTGATGACAAATTGGCATGGAAAGATTATATGTTGAAGTATCATATGTTAACGCAAAAGCCAGCAGACATTCAGGCATAATGAAAATATCAACATACTTTATCACATGTAGTGAGTTTAAATATTTATACATTACTTTGATTCTTACCTATTTATATTACTGCGCATTAATATGGGTAAGCAATTATCTAACAAGATTAGACAACAGCAATAATCATAGATAATCCGCCATATGCATTGCCTACGAATTACATATTTGTGAAATATCACATTTTAAGGTTCCCTGAAATCGTACCGGAACAGAGCATATTTCCACTACACATATTTCGTCATCTTACATTGCCAATCGTCATAATGTGTATGTTCCAATACTTATCGTTAAGAAAGTTGAGGCATGTTCAACATTTCCATGTACATTTTTCATGGAAATCCTATTTCCTTAATGCCATTTCATTTACAGAACTAAGAACTTAGAATAGCATTATTTGTTTCAAATTTCCTTCCCGTAGTCAAGTGCTTATCGAGAAGGAATATGTGAAAAATTTGATCGGAGCTTATTTCATCTCGAACTGACCAACAAGGAGAAATTGAACGTGATAATTGGCAAAATTACAAAATGAACAGAGGAATTATATGTAGCTGGTTATATACAAGTATCTGAGTCTATGTGAAGCTCAGCATGCATATGCATATGCAATGGTGCATATATAAGTAAATGCTTATTTGCATGCATGTGCATTTGTGTGTGTATATATTTGTATATGAGTGTGTGTATGAGCGTATACATGAGCGCATATGCATGTGTGTGCATGTGCATGTGTACATATACATGTGTGTTTATGTGTTTGTTTATCTATATATCTATCTATCTATCTATCTATCTATATATATATATATATATATATATATATATATATATATATATATATATATATATATATATATATATATATATATATATATATATATATATATATATATATATATATATATATATATATATATATATATATATATATATATATATATATATATATATATTATATATATATATATATACATATATACATTTACATATATATATATATATATATATATATATATATATATATATATATATATATATATATATATATATATATATATATATATATATATATATATATATATATATATATATATATATATATATATATATATATATATATATATATATATATATGTCTATATACTGGTGTATGCATGTGATACATTGCATGCATCCATCTTCTCCTTTCGCCCTCATAACACATTTCACTATGTAGCCGCAGGAGTTACTTGGTGTTACCAGCCTCTTACCTAGCTTAGGTGTTCCTGTCTGGGGCTACTTCTACCTGGTGGTGACCTATCTGCAAAAGGAAAAGGGTTAGAAAAGATGCAATTATTTGTACTGAACTAGAGTTATGGCGAATGGTGACGTATGCATCATACTTCGGTATTCTGAGGAATTCCGAAGCTGATTATCCTGACTTTTGGACAGCTAGCCATCGGAAGGCCCAACATCAATCGAGCCTGTAATAGTGCTTTGAGCGAAATAGGATAGGCTATTGCGCAAGAAACGGGGACCGGTATTACAGAACAATAGCAGGGCATTCCCCCCCGTCTACCAGGAGAGGAAATATATCCGACAATAATAAACCCTCAGGCTGCAAGGCCGTGAGGTAAACAAGCGTTCTAGATAATAAAATGATAATGCAACAGCCTGTAATTTGTTACTGGTACCAGCATTGGACGCCATTAAGGATGCTGAACGAAAGTGGGCAAGAGGCCGGTGGCCCATGTAGACCCCGTGCTGCGATCCCAGCATGAGGCACCACACAAGTGGAACTTGTGAACCGACTGCAACTGCGCTCTCTTGGCAGCCCGTGAAGACATGCATCTAATTTGCGTCCAACTCCACAGAAGTGTGGGAATTTGAGAAATAAGCAAAACCTCTTTCGATGATTCGGCTCCGTGCATTTGAGTTTGAGATGCTTCATCTATATTCGTCAGAGGAATTCAGTTGTGAAAATAGTTCCTCCAGATTCGCTCGCATAACTGTCACGTCCAGAATATCGCGCAGAAAGCTACAATTACTTGTGCGCTGAGACCAGGAAATACCAATCAGTTGGTATCCCGCACATCATGATTGGACCCTTAGATAAGCCCCCAGATCAAGTCAAAGATACCGCCGATCATGTAGTTCTCAAGCATGTCGCGAAGTAAGTGTGACCAAGCTACAGTGCAGATGGCTTAGAGACAAAAGTGAATGCTGAGCTCAAATTCCTGCCGCAAGATGCCATCCAGGTTCATTCAAGTGCCGATGTTGTCCATGATCATGGACCTAAGTGAACCGCTGTTGCATGCTGCGCGGGAGAAGGCTGCCACAAGCTTTTATTTTCTTTTTAGACTGAGGCAGTGCGCCATCTGCTACGGTTCTGACATCTAACTTGAAAAAAATACGTCATGTCGGATTATGTGGCGTCCGATGTTTGACATAGCAAAATGAGATCCAGCACCGTTAACGCAAGGTAACACGTGAAAGATACAGCACTACACACGAAGACTAACAGGTATAACTAGCAGGTGCACGTACATAGGGCATCCTGGCTGCGCCGCTTACCAGTGGCGCAGCTAGGGTTCTCTTAAGGAGGCGATCCGAAAAAAAATCTTACCGAGAACGCTTTCGGCGCCCGAATGCACCGAACATTTCCCGTTTGATGTGGCGGAAATCCAAATAATTGTTGTTAGCGTATTGTTTTTGTTCGTTTGTTGGGATGGGCGTCTACCTTGGATGTGCTTCTGTAGGAATTCATACATACATGCGCACATTACATTGGAGGGTGGCCAGTATCTCCCCGGTGGCCAGTATCTCCCCGGTGGCCAGTATCTCCCATACATGCACACATTACATTGGAGGGTGGCCAGTATCTCCCCGGTGGCCAGTATCTCCCCGGTGGCCAGTATCTCCCCGGTTGTGGCCAGTATCTCCCCGGTGGCCAGTATCTCCCCGGTGGCCAGTATCTCCCCGGTGGCCAGTATCTCCCATACATGCACACATTACATTGGAGGGTGGCCAGTATCTCTGTCTCAGTCTATCTCCTCGGTTCCGCCGTAGCTGAACCGTCAGACGTGGGAGATGATGGGCTCCGCACCCGGGCCTCGAGACGAAGAGGAGTCCAGTACGTGTCGTGGGCGACGGGGTGCAATCTTTTGTTGTGTATGGGAAGGTGTAAATTAAAAGTTTGGAAACCTAAGAAAATAACACCTAAACAGAGAAAAACCAAGCTGCTTGAAAAACCCAAAGGTAAAAACCATATGCAATGTAAGGGGCAACCGTCCGGTTATGCCAAATTAGACCGGACCAAGTCCACCTGCCGGGAAAAATATCATATATGCTTCTGTGTTACGATGGCCGAGGAATAATTGTCTTTAACTTCAAATTGGGTGTTTAAGTTTTGGCTTCCACACTGTACTTCCATATACATTTATTAGGTGGTTCGAGGAGCTATGGGTGTCCATCTCACAGCAGAGTCCTCAAGTTCAGTTGTGCTTTTATATCAGCAGAATATTTCGTAAGTGGACGTCACAAAGCGGCATGTATGAAGTAGTGCCAGAGGAAATGTTTCATGGTGTATCGGACACCAAGTGCGTAACATTGGGATGGGTGTCGTAGTTGATGCTGTCCACCATATCTCGAACACGAATTTGCAAAATTAACACCCTCATGTCACAGATTTTGATCAAAATTGGTATACAGGGTTATCTGAGGCCCTGAAACGATTGCTGAGCTTTTTAGCTCAATCGAAGCAACGGTTCACGAATTATAGCCTGCGGCGTTTTTCTAAGTTCGCACTGAAGGTCGAACTTCGAGAGCTGATATCTTAGTGTAATGTAGATATAAATTACACAAATTATATATCGTTGGAATCGCAATGAGCTCTCTTCGATTCGTGGGGGCCAGTTTTTGGTTTTGTGGACATTTTGAAAATATGACCCCGTGACCTCTGGTAAGGTGACCTGTGGTGACCCCTAGTACAACGATATTGATATAATTATTTATATAAAACGAAAGCCTCATCATTTATCTTTCTGATGAAAAAATAAAAATCATGTATATTAGACGCCTAATACCAGTTTCTGTAACAAATATTGACTGACCTATGCGAAAAAGACGCCTAAATTGGCTGGCTATTCAGTAAGCTTTGTCTCGCCGGTGCCTCTGAAGCATACAATACCAAGTATGGTACCGAGACATTTTACATATGTTGCTAAGTCACTTGCTTCTCATATCCAGCGCATACATATTTTGACTAAGCATGGCTGATATAGCCAACAGCAAACATCGTTTAAAGATATTACGCATAGGGGATGAATGGTTGCCATTTTCCTAAGTTTGCGTCCGCTTCAGAAAGCTAGGCATGAACACTATGACCGCAAATTCGCTGCATAAACGCAAGAGAGGTGAAATCTTGACGCTGTATTCTGGGTTAATAGTCCGGCGAAACAACGAGGAGATGCAGTTTTTGCAAATCATCAGATTGGCGACATAATTAAATCAAGCACAAACATGCTCATTTCTTGCATAGTTCACTGAGAGAACTATATTTCACAAACATATTGAGACATGTGAACTTGTCACACTTTACACATGCTATGCAGCCACCAAAAATCTACATAATTCATAGGACAATGGCATTGTGACGCACTAGTTTATTTCGTTTATGAATAGAAATGAAAAAAGCCAAAGGCAGAGACGCCCAATTTCGCCTGAAGTCCTAATACTTTGTCCTGCTCACACACGCGCACACATATGTTGGCAAATGAGCTATTTTGTTATTCATTGCATAGTGCATACGTATGCACCATTGCACATGTACGGTCCAGAGGGATAGCGTTCTCTCATAGCACTTCACTTCTTGCTCACCCTCACGACACGTCCCGGGTCACTGGAGAGTTCGTGCACCGCGATGGACGTGAGGTCTGAGGGCGAGAATCTGTGGAACCGCTGTGTACCTTTCACCGTAACTGCTCTCGAGAATCGCTGTCGGAGATAAGACGCTGCTTCTTTCACTTCCTGAGAGTTGACAAAGACGAACTTGACAGAGTTGACATACTTCACATCAAGGTACAGGAACAAAGCTTCCGCAGTCGTGATCGGATCGGAGGCAGGCCGTCGCAGGCTCTCTTGATACGCAGCCCTTTTCGCTGTCCCGCCGATCCCATCGCATGCGCCCTTTCCGTGCGATGTCGCAAAGAAGTGCCACTCACATGGTATGTCAAAGTCGACCTCATGACAACACACGTTGGAGAAGTTATATCTATTCTTGTATTGGGCAGCGCACCCATTGCTGAAATGGCGCACCTTTTTGAGACTTGGGACATGCGAACGGATCTCTGGGATAAGTTTCCTCTGGAAGGCGTAAACCATCGCCGTATCATGCTTCGTACTATCGGAAACGAAACAATAGCTCTGGTGGACAGGCTTGTCCTCTTCCCGCCAGTACACAACGAACGAATGCAGTGTGCACTGAGAAGCATCCCAGTGAAACCCTTGAGCCGCATTTTGGACCACAAAGGAGAAGTTTTCTGAGAAGTCGCCGTGGACCACGACTTCCCCTTGATCGGTTGATTTTTCATGTCTGAGAAGTATTTTCCTTGTTCTTTGGCGATGTAATGGTGTAATGGTGTAATGTAATGGTGCGATGTAAAAATCTAACGTTGATGTGTGTCCCAGGATAGAATACAACGAAATGTCTGTGAACAAAATATACCTATTCAGAGACATTAGCTATGGCTCCATTCCCCCCCCCCCACACCACTTTGAGAGGGGGGGAGGGATCGTAAGACCTTTTTCAGAAGAAAAACCGTTCGCCCGTGAGTGTTGCGTCTGATACACCAAAGAGGTATAGAGGTTGATGTATCTTCACTCGAACATCTGACTGCCAATTATTAATCAATGCACACAACAGGCAGGTAATTCATTATATATATAAGAAGCCAATGGAAAACTCACTTGTCCTCAACGGCGATATGCCTAGGATGGGTAAGGTCACGTCGGCGTCAAGATGGCTTGCTGCATGGTCGGTTTCATCCGAGGGTGCGTAGTTCTCGCCAGACACAGGACTTGACGCATTTCCGCTGGAAGTTTGGCTGCTGGAGTCACTTAACTGAACCGGCGATACCTCTTGCAATGGTAGACTTTTAGTATCCTTAAGCAACCTTCCAATGCAGTTCGTGCACAGGAAAACGTCCTTCTGAATTCGACTGTCATTCACCAGTTCGACCAGTTGCTCAGATGGTGGCTTCACACCTTTAGTTATATAAGATTGATGGCACTTTTACGGATCAGAACAGCAGCGCCGTACCATTGCTCCGGCCTTGCGAAGTACCAGGATAAGCCAGCACCGTTTCACTTTGTTAAGAACCAGACCTCTTCACCTCGTGCCTGGCGTCGACTGAGCACACGATTCCGATTCCACGCTCACGGTTTTTGAGGGGATACCTTATCTTATCACTCCGCTCGAGTCAGCCCGGTCGGTTTACGCGGCGTAACTAGATCCCTCCCCTAGACAGCGGAGATAAACCACAAGACAGCGTAAACTGGGATCGAAGTTCACAGATAACGCTATCCCGTTTCGTACCAACTGGGGTCTGCGTGGATGTTGACTGCCGAACGTCCACTGTCCTCTGAAGCCCGTGCGTACTTACCGGTGTGCATCAGGTAATGTTGCACATCTGACATTTAATCGTATCCCAGCCTGGTCTAAATGTGAGTTTAGTGTTGGAAATAAGATTAACTCGCGCACGTCCGGGGGGGAGGCAGATATCTGCCCCCTGCGGTTTTTCCTACTTTGCCGCCATACTAATCGGGTTAGCAAGGCCAAACCTCGCATGGCTGCTCATTGGTCTTTTCCGCATATCCTCATAAATCTTTGACCCTGGGTCATCTCAAGTCAGATCACCAGGTCAGGCGAAGTGACTCAACATCCCTCGGAGTTCTAGGTGGCATCACTCCCACAATAATTGGGCGATTGATTTGAAACATATATCACGTCATGGTCTTATCAGGGACTATAATATGTATGTCACGGTTTTTTCGTAGCATTGACCTGAGGTCGGGTCGCGGCCATGGCTTCCCCCATTATAGGCCTATGGTAAAATATACAAATGTTTCCTCGTTACATATTTGCTCTCGGAATGACCTCCAACGGTTATGGCGTGTAGTTGGAAGCTATTCTCAATGCTACCGCTGACATTTTTGCTCAGTGACCTCACCAAGGTCAGCTGAGGTCACCTGAAATCACTAGCACATTTATGCGCATTATATCGCACTGCATTGAGCTAGAAGGCTGAAATTACCGTCATTGTGCTTGCATCACCAAGACGTGTCGATTGATACATTACATGACCTCCCTAGTCTACCCCATGACCTTGACCTGAGGTGATAGTTTTGGTGACCCATCTGTTAACCTGACCTTAAATTACACTGCGTATGTCGATAGCACATTTCAAGGGCTGTCGAATAGCATTTGCAGTTTGTTTCTATCTGTTACAGGTCCTGAGATATGTGCCAATATCTGAGGGTCCCACCCGATCTGGTAGAATTTGACCTATGATCACCCAATGACCTAAATATTGACCTGAGCGAGAAAATGACCGAAATACTTTCGATAGAGGTTGTCACTAGCTATCCAACACCGTTTCCCGTTTGTCGCTATCTAGCATAGTTCTGGAGATCTTAGGGGGGGCAGACATCTGCCTCCCCCCCCCCGGACATGCGAAGTTGGCGCGGACCGCCGGACGTGCGAGTGTTAAGAGGCTTAGCAAAATTTGCCAAACACATCCGTAGCACACTACGATGTTGCACTCTTTCGAAGAACCGGAAAACAAAGCTTACTGAACAGCAGGCCTATTTAAGCGGCATTTTTCGCATAAGTCAGGCAATCTTTGTTATAGAAACTGGTATTAGGCGCTTAATATACATGGCTTTTATTTTTTCATCAGGAAGATAAATGATGAGGCTTTCGTTCTACAACAATAATTATATCAATATCATTGTACTAGGGTTCACCACAGGTCACGTTATCCGAGGTCACGGGGTCATATTACCTGTCATATTACCACAAATAAAAACCTGACTTCCGGAATCTAAAGATGAGCTCATTACGATTCCAACGATATATAATTTTCATAATTTATCTCTACATAACACTAAGATATTGGCACTAGAAGTTCGAACTTCAGTGCGAACTCAGAAAAACGCCGCAGGCAATAACTCGTGAACCGCTGCTCCGATTGAGCTAAAAAGCTCAGAAATCGTTTCAGGGCCTCAGACAACCCTGTGTACCAATTTTCATCAAAATGTGTGACAGGAGGCTGTTAGGCCATGTTCGAGATATGGTGGACGGCACCGCTCTGTTGGAAGAGAAAATGGGTAAATTTGGTGTGGCCTGGCCGTAATTTGGTGTGGCCTGGCCGTAATCGTGCTGAAATGACTTTCAATTCGAAAGTTGTGGTAGGACGGTGGCCATTGATGGACTATGAGTTGTTTATTATGTGCATGCGATGCGCTATCCGTCCAGCAGTCCTGAATGTACTTTTTGAAGAGTGTGTTTGCAAGCGGCAGGAGGTCGCCTGGGACACTAATTTGTGGGTGGGGTGGGAAAGAGCGATGGTTCTTTTGCAGAGGTCACCAGCCCGCTCATTTCCCGCTATGCCCATGTGGCCGGGGACTCCCGGTAGTGTGAGTTTGAGGTGGGCGTGATGTGTATGGTAGAAGAATCTGGTTGTGTGCAGTGTGGGTTGGTGGTGCTGTGTGTTGTGTGTTGTGTGTGGCAGCGGGTCGTCAACGGATGAGCGTGGTTCTGTGCATATGGTGGTGGGTGTGGTGATGTAGTGTTCGATGATGTTTTGTAGACAGGTTGGTATGACTACTAACTCTGCCGTGTATACCGAATGGTTTGCTCTACTTTTATTTAGCCAGTGTTGGGCTCACCGCACCATGCGGCTCTCGTACCATCGTTGGTATGGGGGCCGCCAGTGGAGACCACCCGCCGTAGCGGGTGATCACTGTGGGACTCATCTAACCATGCGGCTCTCGTACCGTCGTTGGTATGGGGGCCGCCAGTGAAAGAGGGTGATCACTGTGGGACTCATCTAACCATGCGGCTCTCGTATTTGGTATGGGGGCCGCCAGTGGAGACGTAGTGGTCACTGTGGGACTCTCTGACCATGGGCTCTCGTACCATCGTTGGTATGGGGGCCGCCAGTGGAGACGTAGCGGGTGATCACTGTGGGACTCATCTGACCATGCGGCTCTCGTACCGTTTGCATCGTTGGTATGGGGCCGCAGTGGAGACCCCCCGCCATGTGGGACTCATCTTACCATGCGGCTCTCGTACCATCGCTGGTATGGGGGCCGCTATTGGAGACCACCCGCCGTAGCAGGTGATCACTGTGGGACTCATCTGACCATGCGGCTCTCGTACCATCGCTGGTATGGGGGCCGCCAGTGGAGACCACCCGCCGTAGCGGGTGATCACTGTGGTACTCATCTGACCATGCGGCTCTCGTACCATCGTTGGTATGGGGGCCGCCAGTGGAGACCACCCGCCGTAGCGGGTGATCACTGTGGGACTCATCTGACCATGACCGTCGTTGGTATGGGCGTGGAGACCACCCGCCGCAGCGGGTGATCTGTGTGACTCATCTGACCATGCGGTCTGTACCATCGTTGGTACGGGGGCCGCCAGTGGAGACCACCCGCCGTAGCGGTTGGACTCATCTGACCATGCGGCTCCCGTACCCTCGTTGGTATGGGGGCCGCCAGTGGAGACCACCCGCCGTAGCGGGTGATCACTGTGGGACTCATCTTACCATGCGGCTCTCGTCCCCTCGTTGGTATGGGGGCCGCCAGTGGAGACCACCCGCCGTAGCGGGTGATCACTGTGGGACTCATCTGACCATGCGGCTCTCGTACCGTCGTTGGTATGGGGGCCGCCAGTGGAGACGTAGCGGGTGATCACTGTGGGACTCATCTGACCATGCGGCTCTCGTACCGTCGTTGGTATGGGGGCCGCCAGTGGAGACGTAGCGGGTGATCACTGTGGGACTCATCCGACCATGCGGCTCTCGTACCATTGTTGGTATGGGGCCGCCAATCGAGACCACCCGCCGTAGCGGGTGATCACTGTGGGACTCATCGGACCATGCGGCTCTCGTACCATCGTTGGTATGGGGGCCGCCAGTGCACACCACCCGCCGTAGCGGGTGATCACTTAAAATCCGGACATTTTAAAACGTGTATCTCTCAGACCAGAATGAGGATAGGGGGAACAATCCGATATCAGGACGGAGATAATTGAAAGGCCCATGCCCGTGCCTGTTTTGTTTGTGTTTGAGATTATATAATGGGTTCAACTGTGCAAAACGGCGACGCTGTCACGTAGGGAAGTTCTCGAGCTCATCGCTGATTTTATCGAAGAACATTCGAATAAACGAAAGTCATACATTAAGAAGCATTTTGTGATAACATGAGTTCCAAAAAGTACTGTTTGCAATATAATAAAGTGTGTGGAAGAAGGAAAAGGTGCTGAGCACATGTAGAAAGGAAAACCCGCTGTCAAAATTACGGAAATTCGAAAGAGGATACTAGTGAAGGTGGTGAAGCACGTGGTGGGTGTGTCCCAGCGGCTGCTTCCCAGAAGATTCGGGTGTTGTCAGACCAGCGTTAAAATAATGGTTTTTCATAAGGTGTGAGATGTCGAAACGAGCGCAGTAGGATGTCGAAATTTGCCATGGAATTAGTGTCATTTCAAATACTTTTCATGCCTTTCAGACTTAATTTTGAGCCAATGGTGTACTAATGACTATACCTTCATCAGTTGTTTTGATATTCATAATTTAGGAAGAGCTATATTCGGGATAGAGAGAAAAAAAACCTAGGCTATACAATGGCACTGCATGCCATATCGCATTATGAAAAATCCCTTTGCCTGGCATTGCATTGCGAAATGTTCGTGTATCACCATCCCTTATCGAGAGCATGATCATGATACTAATAAACGAGGTACTGTTAGAAAGGAGACAAGAAGAACTCATAAGCACGCACCGAGAAGCAGGATGCGGATACTTCTTGGAGAAGGATGTCGATTGAGTGTTCAGAAAGTGGTATATTCCACCCTATTTCACGAATAATTTAACACTGTGTCAGACTCTTGTCTCCAAAGTTTTTAAAAAGATGGTCTAAAGTACAGGAAGAAACAAAGGGCACATCAGGTGACAGACAGGCAAAGGAAGTCACAGAAAGCCAGGATTGGCCACCTATCCCCTGGACTCACGCTGACTGGAGGTGTACGGGAGGTCGTACTGAATGACGAAACCTATTTCACCCATACCGGGAGTGAGATTAGCACAACGTGGGATTCTGCACCGGGCCTGATGGTGATGCTCCAGATAAATTGGGCTAAGACTCCGAAAGAAGTTTCCGGGGACGATTATGGTCTGAATGGCCATATGCCCCTCGAGGGGTAAATATGCCAGTGTGTTGCAAGAGCATGGCTACGATTGACGGAAGTTATATCCGGAAGTGTGTCAGAGCCATCTTAGTTCCGCTTTTGCCTTCTGAGCATCCCGATGGAGACTATGCTATATGGCCCGACCTGGCCACGACACACTACGCTGATAAAACCATCAGACTCTGCGAGGAGTTGAAAATCAACCACGTGAGCAAGTCAGACAACCCACCCAATCGCTCTCAGATTTGACCAATCAAGGGAATGTGTGATATGAGGCAAACGGTGTACAAGGCCGACTGGCAGGCGAATTCCGAGCACCACCTGATCTCGCGGATGTAGAACGTCAATTCTCTGGACTCGGAGTTGCCGCAAAGAATGATGGCACTCGTAGCGCGCGTGCACCAAGCCAACCGCACGGACGCTTTAGCAATATTGCACTAAGTGTGCGAAGTATACAGTGTCTGAGCTTCAAAATGGTGTTCTTTCGCCATCCATATCCCGCATTTAAACAATACACACCGTTGTTAATTTCGTCCCGATCTCAAGTAATCAAGAAGTTGCGACCCGGCTTCATCCCTACGTTTTCCATTGGATGAACAGCGTGTGAGTTTTGAACCGGTGGGTTCGGCGAGACGGCCGCCACAGTGACAGCCGATGGGAGTGCGAGAGGTCCGCCACAGTGATAGCCATTGGGTGGGCGAGAGGGCCGCCACAGTGACAGCCATTGGGTAGGCGAGAAGGCCGCCACAGTGACAGCCGATGGGTAGGCGAGAGGGCCGCCACAATGGCAGCCGATGGGTGGGCGAGAGGGCCGCCACAGTGGCAGCCGATGGGCAGAGTGAGAGGGCCGCCACAATGGCAGCCGATGGCAGAGTGAGAGGGCCGCCACAATGGCAGCCGATGGCAGAGTGAGAGGGCCGCCACAATGGCAGCCGATGGCAGAGTGAGAGGGCCGCCGCAGTGGCAGCCGATGGCAGAGTGAGAGGGCCGCCGCAGTGGCAGCCGATGGGTAGGCGAGAGGGCCGCCACAGTCACAGCCGATGGGTGGGCGAGAGGGCCGCCACAATGGCAGCCGATGGGTAGGCGAGAGGGCCGCCGCAGTGGCAGCCGATGGGAGAGTGAGAGGGCCGCCACAATGGCAGCCGATGGGTAGGCGAGAGGGACGCCACAGTGACAGCCGATGGCAGAGTGAGAGGGCCGCCGCAGTGGCAGTACATGCCACTTCGGTCGGTCCGTAGCGTCACCCAGAGCCAGATTAACGCCGCCTCCTTTGAAGACAGATAAAAACACTTTATGAGGAATATTGCGATATCAATTGACAATCATCGAAGTGAACAGAGCACATGTGACTGCGTGTAGAGATTGAAGTTTGCAGCGCTGTAAACAAGAAGTTATTACGGTTTCCAAAGCGTGATGGTCGGGCCGAGACGCTGAGCTGAGCTGAACGTTTGTATCATGTACACGGGAATGTATTCGCCTGGGCGTCGGCCTCGCTTCCAATAGTGAGGAAGTGCCATGATAATGTCAAAAGAATTGTATTGGGACATTTTTTATTCCCTTTCACCACAGTACAGAAGAAAAAAGGAAGTAATCAGACACCATAGCACTATGAACGTTCTAGACTGCGTTGCCCATCAGCGCACAGGCAGCATTTGTATTAGGGTACACTGCAAGGCTGGATAGGTGGTTGGAGGATGTGGAGGTGGATGGAGGTGATGGAGACCGTGGGTGACGTGGGTGGACATGTGCGCTTGAGGCGGATGACGTAGGTTCCGGCGGCGCAAGCTTGAATGTATGGCTATATCAATATTTTAAGCTGGGCAGTGCGGCGAACATGTTCTAAAGTAGGTACTAGATGAGGGCATGCCTTGATATTTCCAGTACATCCGGTATGATGTTGTGCATAGGCACACCCATGGAAGAGGGATGAGCAAGGGGCCTGGGCCTACCCTAGAGTTAGTTTTTTCTCGTTCCACTCCCAGATAAGTTTCGGAACCTGAAAATAAAATAGTCGAAATCTGAGAAGCTCTTTTTGTGGAGAGGTTAGATGTCTCAGACGGAATCATGTGACCGCTACGAACGAAACACGCACTAGCAGACCCAAAGTGCTGGCCGGAAACCTCCTTAAGGATCGAAAACCTTGTTTTGTGATCCTGAAATCAAACAACGAAGAACAATTATAACACCCGTGGCCAAAGCAACTCTTCCGAGCACAAATAAATCAAAGAACAAAGACTGCTATAAGAGACCAGCCATACTCCATCCCTCTTCCAGCCTAAAAAAAAATCCGAATGGCTTCACACATCCTGAACAGAAACTGGGGTACGCCCCTCATACTATAGTTGAATGAATTTTTGCTTCCAATAATGAGCAAGCTAATCAAAATATAAGTTGCGAGCCGAATTTTCACAGCAATATATACATATTACTATATACATATATATATATATATATATATATATATATATATGTATATATATATATATATTTATGGTAATGGAAAACTTACATATGAATAGGAAGTTGGGACGAGCTCGCCGCCCTCGGTGCAGGAGAGGGGCAATAGGAAATAACCACTGGCGTCGCCACACTGAGACAGGTGAGAGAGGCGTGCACGCCCGATTATATTTTGTCGGTGTGGAACGGTCGGCATTCAGCAAACCGGGCTGGGCTGAAATGCTACTATCGTCAGTTTTGGGAATGCAAAGTGTGTTTACTACCTGTCTATTCCAGATTAGGTTGCCATTCACTGCCATTGTGGCTCCCTGGCTAATAGTTTGAGACACTGCCGGATTGAACCGCGCGGTTTGAAGGTATGTCCGACAACGGTTGGGAGGGTTCAAAGAATCCCAGCTGACATAAGTACACCATTATCTTACAATTTGAAGCTGAACGGATTCGGGATACTTGAGGCGTAATAAGTGTCTTAGTAAGCTACAATTAATGCAATGTTGTTAAATCTTCAGAAATGGCAAATCTTTGGTTAAACGTGATCGGCTTGGGGAGCCATGGCAAACAGTCCCTCCTCATTCCCACGATCTGCTAGTGGTCTGAGGAACGCTCTTCTAATTGGTACAGGGGATGTGGCCACTATATACGCCTTAAAGTCCAAGTCCAAGCTGCCTGGAGTGCATTGATCTCACTGTTCCGGCGCGACGAGGTCCGGGTCGCTGAACGCAACCTCGTTTAGCGATCGACAACGCAACGGACAGAGTGGGTACCCGTCCGTCCGTCTGCCTGGTTCTAGTTGATGGTAATTTTGTGGGGACATTACATTCGGCTAACACTGGCTGAAGTGACGACCTCATACTTAGGCCAGCTCCAGCTGACTTGTCACATCCAGCTGAGATCCGGCTGCGGTGACATTTTCAGTCGCCACCGCCTGACTGCTCACAGGCTAAATGAACAGCGGGTATGCACGGCGCTCGTCCGAATAAAGGTCACCAACATTCAACAGTCTAACTATCCCAGGACCTTTGTAATCTCCTGGAACTACAGTCCGTCGATGGCTATGGTATGTTTCCAATTATCTTAACTTCACATGCATTCTGATACTTGTTCTGACATTCAGAGAATCTTAGCAGAAAGATCGCATTTGTTAATTTGATACCATCAGATTTGGCAGGGTCGCAGGAGAAGTTTTAAACTGCCGTGAAAAAAAATGCGTCCGCGTAAGTCTACAATGGCACCAAAAGTACTCCAATTTAAAAAAAGAAGTTTCACCCAGATATTCTTGAGGTAACGTGAAGAAATTATGAAGTACTATTTCCATTGCGTCAAATATTTATTTGAGAACCGACATATCAGTTACAAGGACACTTGAGAGGGTCTTATTTGGAGACCTCCACCCGAGACATAGGCTTGATTAGTGATCGTTTTAGGGAACAACCGATTACGAGTGTTAAGGCAACAAATCTCCACATGACAATCATGTAGAAGAATAGCAAAGCATGCTTATTGTAGGTACGATAAAATTGTCGCATTTGGATAGTCCTTTATAATAACAAAGCTTCGCCGATTTGGCAATCTCATCCCTGGACATAAGGAACGTAGTAACATGGGGAACGTAGAAACGTGAGGTACGTGGGGAACGTAGAAACGTGAGGAACGTAGAAACGTGAGGAACCCAGTAACGTGAGGATAGCAGAAACGTGGGGAGTGTAATAACTTTAAGAAGGTAGTAACGTGGGGAACGTACCGTGAGGAACGTAGTAATGGTGTCTCGCGCTGAGGACAGACGGGCCGAAATCCACTAGTTGTCAACTGATGCTAGCTGAATTCCAGCATTACCAAGGTGAAGGACCGCAAGGCCAAGCAATAGCGTATCCGGAGGAGACGTGGAAGGTAGCCCCTCAAATTAGACGTTAAAGGGGCTCCGTAAGGGGTCAGTCAGATCTCCAAGCAGAGACTCGTCAGGCCTCCGCAGGAGCACACAGATCCTCAATCCCCAGCGGCGCCCTCTTCGGGCTCCGTAGGGGTCTCATAATCCAAGAGGGATAAAGGGCTGTTCACTCCATCCTCTGGAAGTATGATGGGTCACAGGAATCTGCTGAGAGCCTGTGGGGCCGCTAAGACCTCTAGCGGGACCTCTTAAGAGGATCCAAGAATGTCGAAGAGGATGATCACGTTCCTCCCTGAAGCCCAGAGGACATGCTGAGGGCCTCAAATGTGATGAAATAGAGAAACCTTTGGATTTAATCAAGAACATTTGGGTATTCACGTGCTGAAAATCTCGAAATTTATCGCATGATCTAATATATTTTCGGTTACTAAGGGGTAGGGGGTGGGGTGGGGTGGGGGAGTGCAAAACCAATGCCAAGGCGCAGCCAAGCTCCCCCCCCCATCCCCCACACTTGGCTCGGTCTCTGTCCTTCTGACATCCAATGAGTACCAGCCCATAACATATTGCGCTACATTGATGAAATTATCGGTATTTGGATGCACGGGTCAAATTCACTGCACGCTTCTTTTCACGTTCTAAACAACTTCCACTCCTGTCTAAAATGATCCATAGACCGAAGTGACCAGTCCAATAAGCAACGCATGCCTTTTCTTGACCCACTTCTGACTATCAACAAGGACGATGCGTACAGAACTGAGCATTACATAAACCGACTGCTGCGCCCATAATCCTTAAATTATTTTCGGTGCACACCATTCAGACGAAAATATCAGTTTTACAGTTACTGAGAGCCTAGCATTTCGGGTGCCCAAAACCGGTGCTCAAAATCGACGCATGCAACAAATCGAAGCTTATTCCATGCCGACAACTATCCACCCAACATGATCAAAAGAACAATGTTTCAAGAGCACACCGCATGGGAAGTACACAGACACGACACCCGATCCCCAGAGGCAACACAACTTTCGTCAGTACATAGATGATACACTCACAAAAAGTAACGGGGGCTGTCAAAATATTAAACCTCCCTTTAAGAGAAGCATAGCAGTGGGGCGAAAAATGATCAGAAACTCTGATCAGATCCGCTCTCAAACCACCCCCATGTCATGCTGGAAACAGAAAGTGTAGCTTTTGTCTGGCGGAACTTAAAGGGAGATTCTACACGCGGAACACTGTCTTCCTCATCACCTGCCAGCTATGCCAACCGTCGAACATCGCCTACATAGGAGAAACGAAGCGCATGGCTTGAGACAGATTTAATGAGCACATAAAATCACCAGAAATAAAACCACACACACCATTTTGCAAACACAAAAACACCCACGCAAGCAGCATTATCGATCCTAGCAAACTCAACATATCCCTTCTGCAATTATGCAAGGATGTTGCAGAGATCAAAATCACCAGGAAATAGGAACAGCAGGCCATCATCAAACACAGCATCATGACGGCATCATGGGCCCTGATGAAACCGGTGTCATACACCGTCCTAAGACAATCCATATTCAGCACATAACCACATCCATACACACACGGACACGTGCAAACGCCTGTGCACGTGCAAATGCAAATCTCATGCACCCGTTCCTCTCCATATTTTTTATCTCTCTCTTTCTCTCTCCCTCTCTCTCTCTCTCTCTCTCTCTCTCTCTCTCTCTCTCTCTCTCTCTCTCTCTCTCTCTCTCTCTCTCTCTCTCTCTCTCTCTCTCTCTCTCTCTCTCTCTCTCTCTCTCTCTCTCTCTCTCTCTCTATCTCTCTCTCTCTCTCTCCCTCTCTCTCTTTCGCGCTGTCTCTTTCACATACACGCATGGGCGCAAAATGATCAACGCAGTCGACGCGCCCTAAAGTACAAATCCACCACCACCACCATCACCACCGCATACATGCACGCGCACCCGTGCATATGCTTCATCGACGAAAGCACCGATCATCCACCCTGACGGATTAGCGAAATGTGCCTCCGAGGGGTTGACTTAAATTCATGGTATTCTAAATCGTGAACATAAGTGAATGTGAAGAAATTATGCACATCTTGATGCGGGCTTATGTTCCGTGTGTGTATGTATTTTGCATGAATGTATATATTTATGTTATGGTAGAATGAAGGCGGATCACTGTGCTTAGTCACGAAGCACCCTCCGCGTGCTTTTGCTTTTATTTTTGAACACGGGTTGCTGCTGATGGTTGCTGTTGAAGATGGCCCGTGGCAGAAACATACCCATTGTTAATTCGGTTCTATTTTACCTTTTAATGGGAGCAGAATGTTATTTTATGCGGTTTTCCTAAGTATGTGTTTGTTGGAATGTAATTTTCGGAAATGTTTAGGTCCTCTTTTTGGTGTATATGAACTTGACTTCGTGGCTTATCCGTTCAGGAAAGGCGAAAGCGTTATATAGAATCCTCAAGACGCGCTTTTTTTAAAAGACCTGAGGCGCGTCTTTTTCGCCCCAAATCGCAATTTTGTTCCGTCGTCTTGCCGTCTTATGCCTTATCCCAAAGACCATGCGCAGCGTCCGTGACACGATGCAACTGCAGGTCCGGTCAAACCACGGGCTTGGTGCTCGCTGGTCGCGTTGTTTACGTTGCTGTGGTCTTGCGCGCTGTTGCAAAATGTAACACCATATCGTGCCGCTCTTGAAGTCTTCAAACACTTCAGCTCATGAATAAAAATGGACACTAGGTGGTACAAAGTACACGGGCATGGCGATTATTGGGAATTGGAAGCATGTAATAGCAAAGTGACCACCTTCTTCATATGGTAAATGAACGCAGGTTATGCCTTCGTGTAGCAATGGAGTGACCTCCCCCTATAGGTTAAATAAACGCAGGTTATGCATTGATGTAGCAACGGAGCCACCAACCCCTTTATATGACGACTTAACGCTGGTCATGCATTCATGTAGCAGCGCAGCGACTACCACATTTATAGGGTAAATAAACGGAGGTTATACATTCATGTGCGGTTAGGCCAAAATGTTTTCTTTGATCTTGTTGAATATGAAGACGAGAAGTATCCTCGTCTCATCTAGTGCAGATAATATTCGACAAGGGGAGGGCGGTCTCCACTGACTGCACCTATATCGGTACGTGAAGTACATCTTTAATATATGACTGTTTCCATACACCAAACAACAAAGATGGCCATGGCTTTGATGGCCAGACAGCGATATCGGAATTTCGTGTGGCTGCGCAACAAAGTTGTCAGTGAGATTATGCTTTCTCATACGCACCAAGGCTGCATGCCATGAGATTCATTGCACATCGTCGCAAGCTGATGGGAAGTCGCACAGAAAAGTCCGGCCTACTAGTTGTATCGCATTGATCTCTGTGCGGTGTACGATGCCGTATGATGCCGCATTGATGGGTGAACTGCGGACTTCCACCTGACTTTGGCTTGCACCTCATTGAGGTACTCTATTCTTGTAACTGGAAATAGTGGTCATTCAAGTAGCACAAAGCTCTAGGGGGACCGAATTATCTCTGTTTGTGGATAACCTGCTCCGAGTTCTCCTGAGCACAGCATTTAGCAGGCACGTTGTTATGTACATAGTTTTTCACTAGCTGGTCCAATTATTACACGGTCCAATTATTACACGTTCAAAAATTGTTCCCATGTCAACACTTCGCTCTAATTGCGTGCCGAACTCCCCTCAGGAAATTTGGCATGCTTGCAATATTGCAGACTATTTATTGGCCATTTCATGCTGCTTGTTTTCGATGCCTTCGTCGTTAATATGGTGCTGTCCGGAGAGACAGATTGTAATGATTTTCACGGGAAGTGTTCCAGTGGCTCACAGCCAGCTGAATGAAACACAATATATCTTACGCAGAGTTTGAAGTTGGCGGAATCATTGCTTCAGAATAGCTTCTGGTTGTACATACGAGCAGCGCCTAATTAATCGTAAAATGTACATTGCGTGTAAAGAAAATATACGACCTTCAATATACCAGGAGGTGCTGAGCTGACATCAAAAGTAACGATAAAGATTATACTTTGTAATAGTGAGTAATAAAGTATATGTGAGTTTATTTCATAAATATTTGTGAGTAATAAAGTATAATCTTTATCGTTACTTTTGATTCAACTCAGCACCTCCTGGTATATTGAAGGTTGTATATTTTCTTTACACGCAATGTCAAAAACCCAGGAGCATCTAAGAGCCATTCTTCGTTGCAGTAAATGTACATGTCAGTTAAGGGAAATTATACGAACCTGTTTTGAATCAGGATTAGGCGTATAAATTGTATGGAGGGGGACAGGGGCCCATTAGGTATTTTCATTTTACTAAAAGTGTGAAACGTTCTAGCCTCTTCCATGGCTTATTCCATTATTTGAGCGAGCTGGAGTGCATTGGCAGCAACAGTTTTCTATTTTGAATATTGCTAGGGGCCGGGCACGAAGTCAAATTTTCCAGTTTTATAATTCGGACTATGTTGATATCTCAAAAACTAATGAAGATAACTATATGAACCTGCACTTGCTAGGAAGCATCTCGACAAGAGAAGTAGTTTGCAACGAAAAATAATTCATAATGACTTGCAGTTTGAAAGTTATGCTCATTTTAAAGCTACGTGTGCTGGCCTTTGTCTGGCAATCGGCCGGTGTTGCGAAACAATCATGACGGCGAAATAAATATAAGATGGATGCGATAGTCATGTTTCAAGTTCGCATAATGACGGCAAATTGAGCACGGTTTTCTGTCAGTATTAACACGCGCACTGGAGGGGGGGGGGCGAAATCCGCCCACCCCTCCTGTTTTTCGCAAATAACTGCAGATTTTACCGGCCGATATACGCAATTTTCGGTGTACCTGCCTATAAATGAACGGCACGTCGTTTAAAGCAAGAAAAATTGAAATCGGCCGAAAATTTTTCAAGTTAGGGGCCGCTAAAGTCAAAAAATGTCTTAGCGCCAGACCACCAAAATCGGCGCTGATGCGCTTCCAGTATACTGACAAAAGGGAAGTGTTCTAGGCAACACTAGCGACTTGTTTGATGCATATTGATATGCTGTATAGTTTCAAGGTCATGTTAGGTCACCAAGGTGGAGTCAGGTCAAGTTCATGACAGGTTAATGGAACCAAACTTGATCAACTGGAATGTTGCCATAAATGCACTACTGGTTGTCATTTGTACTGTTTGTCATTGCGTTTCCATACTTTATTCATGTACTTCAATCCCTTCTTCACGAAGCCGATTGCTCCGAGCTGCCCGACGGAGCAGTCGGGCGGGCGGCCGGTTCCGGTAACTGGAACAGGTAACTGACCTGATAAAGTGGTGCTATATAGGTGACCTGAGGTCAAATGTTGGGTCTAGCATCTGCATTGCATCATTAGTAATGTCCAAGACATCATTCATGCCCATTTTTGAGCATTTAAACACAATCACAGCGATCAATAACGATGACAAGCCAAGCCACGCAAAACCGGAAAATTTTGCCAATCTGACCTCATTTGACCTTGAAGATATTGACCTAAGGTCACGAAAATTGCACACAATAGAGTTCACTACCGTGCCCATCCACCCTGCGAATTTCGTTCCTCCAGCTTTACTAGGAGCCGAGATCTTAGGGGGGGGGGGCGGAATCCGCCCCCCCCTCCAGTGCGCGTAATTCTCAGAGGCCCTCCAGGGCGCGTGTTAACGTTTGACGTATTGTATGCATAGTATGAAAACTTGTGCACGTGAACGCATAATCTATATGTAGTATTCATATGGCAATGAAGATGAGAGAGCCAACTTAACAACAGCATTACAGTTCTTCATTCATTCATATACTCACTCATTCATTGCCATCCATTCATTAGCATATCGAGCTTTTTCCATAGTACCGTCGTGTCGGTCTTGATACGGGTCATGCTCCAGAAACATAAAGCGTTATGTGCAGTCGCTTCTACTGCTTCTCTCTTACTTGATGCCTTGGTGTTCATGCAAAACAAGTGCCGTACTACCTGCCTTGGGGATGGAAACGTATTTCCTCCAATGGTTGGGGAAGATTGGCTAATGCAGAAAATTGCATTGCATGAACACGCATGCGCACCCCACGGCCTTGATGACTGTGCTTTAACATTTTGTGTGCAAGTTGTATTTCCTAATGATTTACCATTACGTGTAGCCACCTGCCTTGTCTGCATTTTAGGTGGACTGAGTATTTCGAGAGGATGCATCACTTTGGATACTTCACAGGATGTGTCAATCATGAATCATGAATCATGAATCATGAATCTGCAAACGAACGATGACAAAGTTATGTTCGTGGACATGACAAAATGGGAGTATGAATGTTTAAACCAGTGTGTAATACGTTGGTTCGTTCGCTGGTTATTTGGGTTTAGGGCGCACCGACCATGGTGATCATATAGCACCCATGACCAGTAATAGGTGATCAACAACTGATGTGGTATTCACTGCAAATGTGCTTCGGATACGTTGCACATTAGACAGAGACAGTTTGGACCAACCTACCACAACCACATTCGGCCCGGTTGGATTCTGAATCCATTTTGCGCGCTGACTTTAGAACTGTTTTTGTTTTTGCTCTAGGGTCATTCAAAGTCAAAATGCTTAACTTTTGTCATTCGGCAAAGTATTAACTTGTAATCTATCGAGTAGCAAGAAGGCACATATATTGTGTAATACATAAAAAAAACATTGGTAAATCATTATCCATATAACTCAGCAGTTGAACTCCTCCTTCTTGCCCCTGTACTTGTTCCTGTTCCTGGCCTCTTGCCTGTTCCACGTGACCATGTCCTGCTGCCAGGCCCCGCTGGCCATGGTGGCCGCCTCCGTGGTCATCTTCACACCACTCTCCACTGCAGTGGTGGTGCAGGGCAGTCCTGGCTCTGAGTAGGGCTCCTCCAGGAACTGTTCCAGTTCCTGGTCTGTGTGTTGGAACAGGATGGGAGGAGAGGAGGTCGCCTTCTGCAGGTCCACCAGCTCGGACAACTTGGTGGCCGCCAGGTTGATCTCGGGGTTCCTCACTTTCCTAACAGTCTTCCTCTTGCTCCTCTGCTCCTTCTTCCTCAGCTTCTTGACGATGGCCAAGGCCTGCTCCGTCTCCTCCCTCTCCCTGGAGGCCAGCAGGGAGGCCAGCACTACCTCATGTTGGGCGAAGTAGGCGTTGAACTGGAGGTAGGGCTTCAGCATGTCCACCTCCTCCTTGGTGCAGTAGGTGACGACCCTGGTGACGATGGTGAGCAGGTGGCGGGGACCCTCCAGCAGCAGGTTCCTCTGCCTGATCTCCAGGAAGGAGGGCACGTAGACGTGGATGACGAAGGAGGTCATGCGTCTCTGTGCCTCGCTGGGGGTGGCCGTGCTCATGTACACCCGCAGCTCCCTGCTCTCCGTGTTCTGCCACCGGGCGTTGGTCATTGCACCAGCCCGTGCCCTGGCCCACCTCTCCTGCAGCTGTCCAGACTCCACTGCCCCGGCCATCTCCAACAGATATCTGGTATCATGGTTGAACTCCTTCATGACGGCGGGGGGGGGATGACGTCCAGCAGGGCCCTGAGGGTGGGGCTGGGGATGGCCTCGAACTCCTCCACCTGCAGGTCCCACACATTGCCCTGGAGCCTCTTGGCCTCCTCCCCACTCCAGGAGGCCGGGCCGGTGGTGGGGCCGGCGTAGTGGATGAACAGGTGGTTGAACACCTTCTCCAGGCTGTGGACGATGCAGTGGATGTGGAGGAGGGGGCGACCCACCAGCCTCTCGAACTCAGCGATGAACCCATGGTTGTAGCCGCCCATCTTGCTGCAACCATCGCTGAAGACCACCTGCAGGCTGGCGATGTTGATGCCCCGCTCCTCCACGAACCCCACCAGGGGGGGGGGCCGATCCAACCCCAGGTTCCCCCCCCCACCGGGGCCACTGAGGTTGCTGTGACGTCAGCCAGTGAGTCGGCTGAGGTTGCTGTGACGTCAGCCAGTGAGTCGGCTGAGGTTGCTGTGACGTCAGCCAGTGAGTCGGCTGTGACGTCGGCCAGGACGTCAGACGGCGTGCTGGCGGATGATGCGACGTCGACTTCGGTGAGCAGGCGGATGTGACGTCAGCCAGTGGGTCGGCTGACGCAGCGATGTCAGCCAGTGGGTCGGCTAACGCCGCGAAGTCGACGTTGGTGAGCCGGCAGATGCCGTGACGTCAGCCGGACGTGAGACGGCGTGCTGGCGGATGATGCGGCGTCGACTTCGGTGAGCAGGCGGATGTGACGTCAGCCAGTGGGTCGGCTGACGCAGCGACGTCAGCCAGTGAGTCGGCTAACGCCGCGAAGTCGACGTTGGTGAGCTGGCAGATGCCGTGACGTCAGCCAGGACGTCAGACGGCGTGCTGGCGGATGATGCGGCGTCAGCAGCGAGTCGGCTGACACCGCATGGTGGCGAAGGCCGGCTCGGCGTGCACAGATGCGGCGACGCAGCGGCGAGACGAACGTCGGTGGTCCCTCGGTGTCCGGGCGGCGCCATTAGGCCTCCGGCGAGAGGGAGAGGCAGAAAGAGGGACAGGACCGGGTGGGGGCGTGCGGAAAGCGGAGAGAGTTGCGCGTTGGCTCCCCACATCACGTCGGGACGGCTTGAATCACGTCAGGACGGCTTGAATCGCGTCGGGACGGCTTGAATCACGTCGGGACGGCTTGAATCATGTCGGGACGGCTTGAATCACGTCGGGACGGCTTGAATCATGTCGGGACGGCTTGAATCACGTCGGGACGGCTTGAATCACGTCGGGACGGCTGGAATCACGTCGGGACGGCTGGAATCGCGTCGGGACGGCTGAAATCATGTTGGGACGGCTTGAATCACGTCGGGACGGCTTGAATCGCGTCGGGACGGCTTGAATCGCGTCGGGACGGCTTGAATCATGTCGGGACGGCTTGAATCACGTCGGGACGGCTTGAATCGCGTCGGGACGGCTTGAATCACGTCGGGACGGCTTGAATCACGTCGGGACGGCTTGCATCACGTCGGGGTCACCAATTGTGGAGTGGCTGAACGCACACTCCACACTGTCTCCATGGCATGTTGCCAGAAGCTTGTGCGTGTCGAATATTGCTTGTATTTGCAGAGAAGATCCAAGTGAGAGATAAGGAATCGCGGAAAGGCGGTAGACTATATAGTGTCACATACAAACGCATTAGTATTGCGGCCGCGTCGGCGTCACACTTCCCAACAGCTGTGTTAGTTTTCTCCTGCGTATGCGTCAACTCGCCGCTAGCTACGACGAAGGGGCGGTGAGTAATGACGCGTTGCGTGTCGCCCCGACGGGGCAATGTGGAGCGGCGTTTGGGCCATGACGGCAAATGTGGCGCAGCGTTTGGGCCATGACTGTAAACGTGGCGCACTGCTTTGGCCATCACTCTTAGCTCGCCGAACCCGCTGTTGCGGCCCGCTACACCCCCAGTCAAGATTCCTTGATTCGCCCATGCCATGCACATTGCACACACACCAACCACAGGCGGCTGACTACCTCGTAAACAGCGCCCACCGCCATCGCTTCATCACAAGATTGGCTCTGAGGCCAATCAACTACATACAGTCAGAAGGGTGGAAATGGTGACCAATACGCCGAGTGGAGACAACACCAAGAACCAATTATCAACTGTTTTACATAGCGAGTGGGAATCGGCGCCACATGCGGCGAAAACTGGAACTACAACTACGGTAATGGACTAGTTGCAGGTCGGCAATTTTTTTTGTGTGGACAATTTTCGGTCAATTAGGACATTCTGAAACATATGGGAGCATTTTTTTCTGCATTGGAATGAGCAAAGTTGCCGTATTTTGCTCATATATATTTCCTCGATCCTGAATGGCTGTGGCTGGATGACGTCACAGTTTGGTACTGGACTCGTCGCCGCCGGCCGGCATTAGCATTTGCGTGTATTTTGCGGCGGGTTGTTGTGTTCCGGCTGTAGAATGGAGGAGAAAGGTGGATATTACCGATATTGTTTCGTTCCTAAGTGCACCAACACAACAATTACTACACCAGAAAAACTGTTTGCCTTCGTTCCTAGTGATCGCAAAAGGAGAAAGCTCTGGTGCAAAGTGGTAAGGACAAATGACCCGATAAACAAGACAGCATCGTACTGCCGAGATAATTTTGATGTGAGTATTCGGATCTGACTTGACAAAGACATGGGATTGGGTTATTTTCAAAATTATTGACGTCTTCACATTTTCAGAGGCATGTGTAGGCATCGGCTGGCTCCCACCTAAGTACCCTTTTCCTACGTTGTTGTTTTGGTGCTCAGCTACTCATGGACTAGACACGAATGTGGCGCATAAATTCGTACACAGCATAGGCACAATACATCATGGGGAAATGTTTCAGTTTCAAAAGGATATTAACATTCATGTAGAAAACAGGTAAAAATGGGTAGGGGTATTGTATGAGCAGGCAGCACACATGTTGCCACATCGGAATAAATTATGATCCGTAAAAAAAACTCCATCGAACCAGCCAGAGTGTAGGAACTATCTTAAACGGTGGGGGGAGTAGGGGTATGCCACTCTTTTTTCCAATCCCTTCCAGTCAATGTCATAGGTTTAATGTTTAAACACCCCAAAGTCAGGGGGTGCATGCACCTCTACCCCCCATTCCTGCATCTATGCTAAGAGGCTGCCCATATATTATGTAACACTGGTACCTAGTTTGGGGGGGGGGCGTGGTCAGTGTCTTCTAACATTACATAGGGTGGAGGGGGTTGGGTTCAGCATTACATAGCACTCTGTTTTGTCATTTTTTTTTGCTGGATTTTATCAGCCAAAAGTGGCAATCACCCCATTCCCTTAGGCAGTGCCCAAAAGTTGGTTTTGGACCAGGGTGGATGAGTGGCACATTTTTCATCTGATGTGGCAGTTTATATGACACCTGCTCCACCTTAAGCCCTAGTATGCCCTATCCAGTTTATTTTGAGGTTGCTTATGACAAAAATGCAGCATAGTTTCTAATCAGGCTAACCAGTTTGGCAGGTATTCATTTAGCAAATATTTCACATGTTGCTAGAGATTGTACCCAAACACTAGAATGTTGTTACAGGACATACAGTCATACAGTTACATACAGGACATAATATAATACCTAAGCAGGGTTGTTACAGGCACAAATAAGATTGGTTACAAAACCTAACATGTTTTATGTATCATTTCTAGCCTTATTTAACTCAACCGAATATCGGTCATCAATCAAACTGGTCGAAGGATACAAATGCACTCAGATATCACACGAATACGAACAATGGCGCACGCCGATTACCTATGCATACACCCGTAAGTTTTCAGCATTGCACTGATATTTTACCCTTTAAACTAACAAGAATACTGGTGTGCATGTATACCGACTCAAGAAACCCATATTTCGCCAATAAATCCACCGCTAATGGAACATTACCAACCAGCGTCCCCGCGACGCCGCACTAAACCAACGCCGCAACGGACCGTAATGGCGGCATTCCCAAACTGTGACGTCATCGGCCAGGGAGTACCTACGGTCGCAAAACCTTTTCTTTGTAAATTTTGAGAAAACGGTTGTTTGATGAATGGTGATACACCCATTATTGTCCGAATTAGAACTCCCTCTTTCATTTGGTGTATATATCTCACAACCTGCAACTAGTCCATTCTTGGCAACATACTTCGGTCAAAGTGAAATAGTTGAAGTGGCCGGACATGTATGCAGTTGTATAGAGAGTTCACAGCAGTGACGACGCTTCCATTAAGGCATCTATAAGCACTGCCTCGCCTTAGTTCACTTGCTTGCTATCATATTCTTCATGGCAATATTCGAACAATATTCCCCTCAAAATGTCGAAAGCGAAAGGAAAATATTCATTCTTTCAAGAAATATTGCACATCTATGTACTGTATGGTGAATTGTATTCCTAACTATGCATACTTGACATGGACGACAGACAAGAGATGCATCATTAGTTGGTACATTCTAACCTGTCATACACTGATCCTGATTGGTTAAGTCTTACTCATGCTAGTCATCAGTTGGTATTTTTGATTCATCCCTAATTGACTACTGCCGTGTGATTGGTTTTTGTTTCTAGGACGATATCAGTCAGTCAGTTTCTTTTTACTTTTACTTTTGTTTGAGAAAGGCATTGTAAGCATTTGTCCACGGGCAGGGTACTGAGTAAGTACGTTTTTTCAGAATTCACCAGAAAAATTTGTTATTAACCAATTGCGTCACCTGTGTTGGGAAAATCTAGCCACTGGCAGTCAGCATTGTTCCATGCAGAGCTTAGGATATGCTTTGCAATTCTGGATGCAGCGAGGGAAATTTTGCGAGGATAAAGTTTACAAAGGATTTTTGGGGGGATTTATGACGAGAGGAACTCATGTCTATGCTTCCCTGTGAGTTTCTGCCTTTTTCTCAGAGAGCAAGATATGTGCAGTTATCGTTAAACAGCACCATTCAATCTTTTGGCATTTCGAGAAGCATATTAGTAGTAGATAAGCATAAACCAGTAGAGTTCATATTCGTAGGAAAGTAATTCCAAGAAGCGTATTAGAGAAAGGGGTTTGCGACGACATTCCCGCAAGAGCGCCATGCATCTCGCACTGCAACCGGCACTTGCCATCCGGCCAGAATAGCGGAGAGATAACGTACATGGGAGCTTCAGGACGCTTCGATTATACTTTATTATTCGCGAGGCAACGTACTTGATTTGTGTTCCGGAATCTGGAGTTCAGTCCTATGGAGGGATGGCGCTGTTCGTTTCTGACTTTGGCAGTACAATCTGGTGAATGTATCGCGTACCAAATCCCGTTAGCACTGTAGACATGCCTGAAGGTACGTGGCTGTGTAAATACTCCAAGCAACGCTCCGACGACCGATGCACACGAAGGAAGATTCCATTGTACTGCACTTTATACACATGTCTTCGCTCGTCCAGCACCCCAAAGGTGCCTTATGCTGAGATGTACAATTTCAGTGAAGTACGTCGCGTTCTGGTTTTTCGCGTATACGTCCTGACGACGATCAGCAACTGTTTCCAATTAGTGCTCACTCGAGACTAGGGATAGGTGACATCGATCTCGCGCATGACTCACTTTAGGTGCAACAACAGGCATGCGCGTATAACATTTTATCGTCGTTGTGTTGGTCAGTATTTGTCAGGAAATAAGCACACCGGTGTATTTTTCGCAGTACAAAAAACCGACAAGAGACGTAAATCGGTTCACTCATTCACTCATCCAGGAAAATCGGAACATAGCTGAATGTAAGTCAATGCAATTCTAGATGAGAAAGCAAAATCTGAAAGTTTCCGCTTTTGAGCTTCCCGAATCAGTTCCTGATAACTTCATTTTTAATCTCGAGGTTGTGCATTGGCAGAATTGATCACCACGGTTTGTTTGCGCTGTCTTGAGAGGAAACCTGAAAGTAGGTTGCCGAGATCTGAAAGGGACAAATCCACCCACTCCCCGCACAGGAATTGGTCGCAAAAAGCCGCACAGGGAGATTAAGATAATCATCCACGAAATGTGCTTCTACTATCGTACCATGGTGTTTCGCTAGAGATACCTGCAGTTGACATTTTACATGCTAGCAGAGCATGCTACGGCGCTTAATGCCAGCACATGTTTTTAGTCAAGTTTACAAATCCTTTTTTGGTTAGAATTAAACCTGACCTGGGAAACATCCATAAGTGAAGTGTTTAACGTATTTCCTTCAAAAACGATTATAGCAAATTATTTCCTGTGTTGCCCGCGTGATAATTCAGGGGCTCATATCGTCCGCGACAGCAATGGTAACCAGTGGTTGTTCAGCACTAGGCAGTATGCAATGAGTAACGTAAACAACCAACTATGCGGTAGGTTACTGATCGACACCTGGGAAAATTTTGGTACGGCAAACCAAGTTAGCCTACGAAAAATTGCTCCTGGATTAGGGTATTGCAGGTTCATGCTTAATGCTCGTCAAAGAGAAAAATCTGTTGAACTGGGCAGGGCGATACGTTCTGAATTTCTTATTGAACTTCGGGCTGGTCCAATATGCTGTCAAGCTGGCTTCACCAGTATTTGTTTTCGGTGTGCGCGGCTTTCACACCTGCCCCATGGAAGTCTACCAGCCTACAGAGCAAGCCTCGCTCGCCATGTGTCAAAGAAGGCGCATTGCTGGCGAAATAGACGCAATGGCGCGTGAATAAAGGGTGGGGGCAGAGGCCCCATTCCCTTCCCTAGCTCTGTGCGAGTTTGACATTGGGTTCATGGGTGTTGAGTAGTGATAATATACTTCAAATTTCCTCCTCGCCAACATTGGGATGTTTATCGTGCCGTTGATCAGATACTTAATATAAATGCTCTGTTTTCATGCCACACCAACAATGAATGCAGACAATCTCATTGTCAGTCTCATGACAAACATTTGGCGTCATGATTTGCTGCTGATAGTTCATTTCATTTCTCAGTAAGCTTAGTCCAACAGCTGATCACAAACACTTAACTGATACTATTTGTGAGCTCCGCTCGAGCATTGCCACCGGTGTACCCAATGAAAGCAGCTGCTTCAATTATAAATATCGTGCGATAGTACGATCACTGCGAGTAAACTCACTGGCTGGCTCCCAGGACCAGCCACCTCAGCCCACCACAGACCATCTGTTTCTAGCTCTCAGAGAAATAAATAAACGTCCAAGTCCTAATCAGATTCACGTCATAACTGCTCACGGTATGCGTCATATGGTAGGTTTCGTTCAAAACAATTAAAAATGCATTCATATGTCGACTGCCGCGTTTTGCTGCCGTGTCGGTCTGCTATCGAGTGCGGCGCGTCGATCGGAGAGAAGACCTTGAGTGTCACGCCGTGTCATCGCGTGACGTTGTCGGCCAGACCGTTCCGTGACGGCTGGCAGTGTGGAAATCCCGGAACGGCCAACCGTGTGGACGAATCGTCGACACAAAGGCGCCGCCAGTCGGCAGCTGTGTACCGCCAGTCGGCAATCTCCCCCGGATGTGTACCGACAGTCAGCAGCTGTGTACAGACAGTTGGCAGTCTCCCCAGCTGTGTACCGACAGCCGGCGGTCTCCCCGGCTGTGTACCGACAGTCGACGGTCTCCCCGGCTGTGTACCGACAGTCGGCTGCTGTGTTCCGACAGTCGGCAATCTCCCCCGGATGTGTACCGACAGTCAGCAGCTGTGTACCGACAGTCGACGGTCTCCCCGGCTGTGTACCGACAGCCGGCGGTTTCCCCGGCTGTGTACCGACAGTCGGCAGTCTCCCCAGCTGTGTACCGACAGCCGGCGGTCTCCCCGGCTGTGTACCGACAGTCGGCAGTCTCCCCAGCTGTGTACGGACAGTCGGCAGCTGTGTACCGACAGCCGGCGGTCTTCCCGGCTGTGCATCGATACCACCCGCCAGTGCCTACCGTGCCTTCTGACCAAGGTGGAGCCGACCGCGGGACGACAGTCTCGCCGGAGCCAAGTCGAGCGTTCTGTGATCCTTGGGCAGCGGTCGGCACGCCCGCTTACATCATTTCAAAAACCTCATTAGACCGATGCCAATCGGTTCGCCTGTGGCGCTCGAACGATCCGGAGTCTGGCCGGCCGGAGATCTCCAGCCCAGACAGCGGCTGTCGGGATGAAGAGCGGCCGTCGCGCCTCAAAGGCAGCCGCCGTCCGGGGCCGCATAGCGTCGTGGACGGCGCAGCAGGTCGACCCACTGCGACGGCGCCTTCCACCCGGCACGTCACGCACGCATCGCGCGGTCACGTGACATGACGTGCGGCGTCCGCCGGCCCCGCCAACCGGCAGCCGGGCCGCTCCGGCCGCCAACCTGCTCCATGTGTTATCGGAATTAATTACAGCACCGGAATTATGATAGAAAGCGGGTGCACGAACACTGGCGTGCCGGTCGGCAGGCCTCGCATGTGTTACCCGGCCCGGTAATTGACTCGGGGGCTCGGGCCCGCCCTTCAGACGGCTCGTCGGCGGGCCCTACTGGCGCCCGCTGCACCAGAGCAGTGTGTTCCCCGGCCTCGTGTGCCATTGACACTCGCAGTGGTGCGTGGGCACGCGTGACAATTTTCGAACTTACGCTCTTAGCCTTTTGCGCTCACATTGGATCATAGCGACTTGGCCCATGCTTACCGACAGCATTTCATTAGGATGTCCATCCAGCAAATCGAGAGAGAGAGAGAGAGAGGGAGAGTGCGACATGGTCCCCATTTCTTCCTATTTGTATGAGAACTGCAGAAGAAAACTGTGTGCTGTCATCCACAACATTAGTACATACAAAATGTTGAATGTAAAAACTAATATAGTGGTATTTTAGCTTAGCACTTCAATTTAAGGGGTAATATTTCAGGGAAGGTTACGGTTAAGTTCACCAAATATCGCAAAGGATCGGATGGTGTATGATAAAAACTAACCGTGCAATGAACATAGTTACGGCACAGCCTCAAAATAAACACCAGAGTGTAATCTAACTTCGCACAAATCAATCTGCGCATTTTTGTAAAACTTCAGCCAGCCCACAGATGAAGATTGATTCAGCTCAAATTGTACCAGTTCAAGCCAAGCTTATTTTATTTTGTCTATTTTGTCTAATGTAGCACCAAACGAAGACTACTTTAGGGCTTGCCGGTGTGAGTCTCATCAGTCACTCAAGTCAGCGTCACCTTGAAAGTTACCCGCATAATGTATTTTATGGAACCAAAAATAATCTGCGGTAAACCGATGTCATTGATCCTTGTTCATCGCAGATATAACCCGGTGTTTGCTGCGAACACTCAAAACAGGAAATAATCATATGAAATACCATCCCATCATCTATCATGATCACCTGCAACCATCATCTATCATCATTCAATTAAGCTCATATAAGGAGCAAAAGACCTGGCTTCAGATAAAATACCCTGGCATCCCTCAGGAATGTCGTCGGTCCGTAACTTGACATAACCCGATATCTACCAACAACATGCAAGGGATTAATCGTCAGCTAGATGACACGCTTACTGGTAACCGTCGGAAAATGATCCTGGGGAGGGGATGCCAACATTCTACTTCGTGACAGTAGATTTAACCTTGGACACCCAATAATATTCTAGCAAACCACTTGTGTTCGGTTCCCATGGTTGCCACATCCTACTACCACTCATTAGATCTCGAGTACCGCTTTCAGACCAACAGGTGGCGGATCAGCGCGATGCAACACCGCTGTTTCCATGGGAACCGTGTAGGAGCTATCCCGGCAACGGCATCCTTCACACTGAGGGGTTGAATGCATCGCATTGCATTATCTTCCGTCGCCAAACGGATCACTGGTTTTCTGTCGTATTTATTCTCATCTCGGTACTCGTAGGTGGCCACTACAGTCTATGTACACTCGCATATGATACAAACCACTAGTTGGCCGCATCGCCGACGGCCCCGTCCACCCCGGCCAATCAGCAGAGCTGCTCACTGGGTCGCGTGCGCCTATTGGGTCACGGGTCACGCGGCAGCTGGGCGGCGGCGGCGACGACGACGTGCCATCTCGAGCGTTGCCGCGGAGCACTCGTATCAAAACCGAACTGGTACAAAACGGCAGCGCCAGCACTGTAAAGTAGTGGAATCACAGGGCTCCGGATTCCATACGAAATTTGGAAACGAGGAGTCAACAGCAGCCATCCGTACAGTCGGGACAGGTGTAGTGTAGCGAAGTGGCTGGCATTTGCATTGAACTGAGGCGTGGCGAATGAACCATAGCCTGGTCCACTTGTCAGCAGCCACCCATGAACACTGGGCCAGTAATTTTGGGCACTGGTGTCGCCAATTGAAAGACGTAATTTCTTATTTTTTTCGCTTTGAAAGAGACTGACAGAAGCGAACGTCGCATATACCCCATAGGTTGTCAACAATGCACACTACATCACATACGATTAATTGTCCTACTCTTTTCTAATCTCTTTAACAGTGCGTACCGTATTCACTTCGTGCTCATCTATCAATGCGAGATAATTTTACGTATTTGGCATTCGGCTGCGTCATTTTATAACAAATACTGGAACAGATGCCCAAACAAATACCCGAACAATCCGCAACGGGGTGTCGAGGTGGGGAAAACATAAACTCAACAGCTGTATGATGGCCAGCTGACTGCAGCAGTAGCCATCAGCGACTAGCTACTGGAGGAGCGGCTGCCGACTGTCGACCGCCGCTGGCCGCCGACTCAACAACACGCGGCGCCGTCACCTCACCCGTTCTGCGCCGGCCGACTCCGGCGCGACCGCCACCTTACCTACGAAGCAGCACCATCGCAGCGAGAACGGCACCGTCGCTCTTGGAGCCACCGCGGCCGGCCGGCCGGCCGGCCACGCCCGGCACGGACGCACCGCACACTCGCACACACACGCCCGCACCGCACACACACAACACACGCGTACACGTGCACGCAGACACGCGCGGCGTCTGCGCTCCGCAGTCTACAGCGGCCCATGTGGGCGCGCTACTCCGACCGACTCCAGACGTCCAGTCCCAACACCTGCCCCCACTGCACTGAGCAATCAACGCACTGTACCAACAGTACATGGTAGGTAGGTACGCCAATATCAACACCAACAGCTAACCTCTAGCATGGTTCGTACACAGAAACACGACCCTCTTAGCACTATGTGTGAGACACACGATAACTTAACGGCTACTTAACCTAAGCTATGCCTCGCCGGGCGGCGGGCACTACACTATGGGTCTCTCCTCCTTACGCCTAGAACACGTGTCACCGCCGCAGTTGGTTGTTTTTGTACACACATCGACATACAGACCGCGAGCGCCGCCCTCCACCCACAGACTTAGCAAAATAGATGCCACTCGGTGTAGTGACGTCTGGCGGTTCTGCTCTGCCGTCCGGCGTCCGGCCGCCACGTCCACTGGTATCACCACGTCCACTCGGGTCACCACGTCCACTTGGGGTCACGGCGTCCGGTCAAGGTCACGACGTCCGGTCGGCGCCGGGGCGTGCGCTCGTGGCGACGGTCGGCGCGCCGACCGGACACGGTCCGTGAGCTCGTCAGCGGCTTCAGGTGAGCTCGTCAGCTCGGGCGGGATAGGCGGCCTACGCTCGCATATCACAGCGCACACGCGCCATCGACGGCCCGGTGTGGCGTGGCGTGGCTGTTACAGCACCTGGCGAAGGTCAGGGCGGGCATGTCAGAGGTCAGATCGAGTTACCACCACAGCCAGCGCCCGCCCGACGCGTTGACATGCCCGTGACACCAGGGGGGGGGAGGCTGGAACGTGACGCCGTCATTACGGTAGTGTGGTGATGTGCGCTGTCCCAGTATTGTTCCATTCTCTGGCCGGGGGGGGGAGGCTAGAGCGTGACGCCGTCATTACGGCGGTGTGGTGATGTGCGCTGTCCCAGTATTGTTCCATTATCTTGCCGTGAGGGGGGGCGGCTGGAGCGTGACGCCGTCATTACAGCGGTATGATGATGTGCGCTGTCCCAGTGTTGTGCGTGACCGCAGCGGCACACGGCGGCAGGGGAAGATGCACACACGCCACCGTCACCCCAATGACCATCTCTTGTCATGTACTTACGGAGGTACTACACGCGTCGTTTTATCACACTGGCTAATGGAAAAGCCAGGCACACGGCAGCCCCACAGTCCGGTGAAGAAACAGCGGTCTGGCCGTGCTTCGTGTCGGACCGAAATAGCACACCGCGTTACGTTAGCAATCTCGAGCACCGGCACCGGCTCGTGAAAGACTTTTAGGTCCAGGCTACTTCCGTGTTCCGAACAATACAGCGAAACTAAACACCAGCAGTGTGAGCATTCGTGACGGCTGCTTGAGCACGGTTTCCGAGAAGCTACCGGCCAAATTGCATTGGCTGCGTCCAGGTGGTGGGGTCGTGCGGCGAGCGAGTGCGTACCTGGAACTGCTGGACGGGGTAGGCGGCCCCCATCACTCCAGCCGGCTGCTGCACCATCTGCTGCCCGGCCATGTGTGGCTGGCCGGGCATAGCATACGGCACCTGCATACCCATCCTGCAGACAGAGATCTGCCAAGTCAGACAGCCACCTGCGCAGGTCAAACAGGGCCAGATATCATGACACGAACAGCCAGCTCTGCTTGACACACGAGTCACACAAACAATGCTCATGTTGACTCGTTGTTGATGACAAGTCAGGCGATGACGACACACATGCGATGGGCAGACTGTGGTGACAAGAACGGTAGAGAACGGTAGGGAGCTACCGGCAGAACGGTAGGGAGTAGTTCCAAAGATAACCGCTACACAGCCACCTGGAGGAACCACCTCGACCACGATCAGCTCGGTACTTTCAACTAAATTCAGACGTTAGTTGACTCAACAGGACGTCACGGTGCTAATTTGGCCTCGAATTTTCACAGAATTTTAAAAAGGATAATCATGAGGTGTAGTGTGTAGCTGTATCTGGGATCACGGCATCACAGAGGAGAAATGCCAGTCAAACTGCTGGAAGTTGAACGTTCGGCACCACAGCCACCCTGATGGTCCGAAGCCATACGCTGGGTAGACTGTATCGGCTTGCAGTTAAGCACGACGGAACAGTCTACCAACCGGAATTGATGCCCGCGTGTGGGTAGGCTGTACCGTCGCAGTTGAACGTACGGCGGTACAGCATAACATGCCAGTATGTTTCGCATTGCGTTGCCGATGTGGGTTTGATAGTTTCTTTTTAGGAAGTGGGATAGGGATGTGGTGCTGAATCTCCAGAAATCGTGTCTTGGGGTACGGAAACTTTTAGATAGCACTCATGAGAGTTGTCGCGAGAAGGCTAATTACGTCGACAGAAAACTAGTGGAGAAAATTGCGCCTGTTATCGAACAATATATTTAAACTAACTTCCAAAATTATGGAGGCTGACCTCGCAAATTCTGTGGCGTTACTATCCCACAATATGCCTTTTACCTAGGTAAATTGTTTGCTATTTGCATTGCAGTATCATGAGTACTATCTGTCCACAGTTTTGTTAATGACCACGATTCCCCCAAAACGTTAGGAAAGACTGCACTTACTTCCTAACAATATACTTCTCATGAAATTATTATTTGCACGTGAAGGTATGCATATCACAAACCGAGGACCATAATTGTACGGACGCTGGATATCTGGGTTGAAGGACCATTCCGCAGCTTGGGAACAACGAAGCAGTTTTCTCCACCGCTCCTTGTTCTCCCGTCTCCAGGTAGCACCTGTCTCCGTCTCGGTATCTTGTCTCCGTCCACCACAGCACGGCCCTAGCACCATTGAACCAAGCAAGGAATGCATCGAAAAGTACATAAGAATAGGGCGCGAATTATCAGGATCGAAGTGTGCCACTCATTGTGCTCTCAGTCGCCAATTGAGGACGGTATAACGCCGACTCCACTGTGCATCTATTTATGTAGTTTTATAAAAAAACACGGATACCAAAAGTCCACTTAGCAGGGAAGTGTAAGTTAAACGGAAACAAAGTATCCTTGGTGGCACGAAACATTACCAGTCAAGAGTTGATAAATCTTTTGTTAACAACTGAATCCGCCGTGAACTTGGAATCCAGAATGGATTCCAAATTCAGTATATACCAAGGATCTATTGTCAACTACTTTCAAGCGAGAGGATGATGTAAACCCGACCACCAGCGCTTCCAGCCCTGTCCCCACCAAAGAATAGTGGCGATTTACTTACGGCTGTAATCGATCATTTCAGAGAATACCTTCAAGCTTTGCAGACAAGTTAGTAACCATCAGCGTAAGATAGCCAAGAAACTGCATTCTGCAAATTACGTCATGTACTAGCAAGACACATGCAGAGGAGCTTGGCACCCAAAGCGAAACACATGGTGTAAATTAGAGGAAAGATGTGCCGGAAAAGAAAGATGTTGCCGGAAAACAACATTGGTACTGCATCTGCACAGTGGCGTAGCCAATGGGGGGGGGGGGGGGCGAAAGGGAACCGTCCCTGGAGGACCCAACGGAAACCCTCCAGGAGATCGCATTAAGGGGCCCTTGGGGAACCTCAAGACGTCGGTGCAGGGTCTCACAAGGGCTCCCTGTGCCGATGTGAAGGGCCCCTGGACCAACGCAAGGGGGCCTGGGCTGACGGAAAGGGCTTCCAACATGGAGGGCTTCCAGGTTCACGGAGGAGGCCCCAGGTCGTTGGAAGGGACTCCAGGCTGACTGAGAGGGCACTGTGCCAATATGAAGGGTCCCTGAGCTAATGGCGGGCCCAAACTGAAGAATGGGCTCATAACCCGATGGAGAGGGCCCAAACTTTTGAAAGAGGACTTCCGTCCTGTCAGAAAAGGCACTGGGTCATCAAAGAGGGTCCCTGAGACGACGGAGGGAGCCCTAGTTGCCGAAGAGGACCTCGAGCTGTCGGAAAGGGATCTTGGGCCGAAGGATAGGCCCAAGCCGTACAAGGGCCCCTGGCCTGATGGAGGGGCCAAGCTGTTGAGAGGGCATCTGGTTCGACAGATGAGGTGCTAGATCGCTAAGGAGGGTCCCTGCGCCGGTTAAGACGACCCTTAGCCGTTGGAGGACTCTGGGCCCTCGGGGAGGGCCAAGAGCCAGCATAAAAGGCCCCTAGGTCGACGGACGAGGCCGAAGCCGCACAAGGGCCTCTTGCGTGACCGAGAAATCCCAAGCTGTTGGAAGAGGTGCCTTCGGCCGTACGGAGTGCCCTGAGCCGTGAAAAGAGGCCCCTAAGTCGACGAGGGGGCCCTTGGCCGGATGTAAAGCCACTGGATCTGCTTTGGCACACGCTGATGGAGAGGGGCTCCGAGCTGACAGCGGGACCCACGCTGATGAATGAGCCCCGAGCTACGGAGACGGTCCGGGCCAAAGCGGAGGGTTCCCAGTGCTACACAAAGGGCCTCTTAGCACACGGAGGGGCCTCGGGCTGCTAAAAGCAGTGACGTATCCAAAGGGTGAAGGGGCAACCGCCCCTGGCGAGTCCGATGAGGCCCTCCAGGCAACCGCCTCCAGGGGCCTACAAGGGCCGCATAAAGCGTAGGACAGATATATAATCGAGGAAAAAGTAAAACGCATCTAGCAGTTTGTGTGCAAAGGGTCCTTGAAACCTGAAGACGTTCACCCTGAGTGCTAACAAGAGCCGTGAAAACGAGAGGGCCCTCCCAAGAGCTGGAATGCCAATGCCAGCTGGAAAGGGCAATCTCGGCTGAAAAGGGCCCCATCAGCTGAGGAATAAACAGGGCACTGAGGACTCTGAGGAAATTCCTCAGAGTGGCATAAGCAGGGTGCCTGAGAGCCAGAGATGGCTGGGATGCTCTTGAGGATTGATAAGGCCCCTGAGGGAAGAACAGAACCCCTAAGGACAGGACCTCTAAGAGCTGACGAGGACCAGTGATGGTCCACCTCAGAGCTGAGATGTCCCCGAGATAAAAGCTTGATCAAGCCTATTGAGGACTGTGATGGGCCCCTAAAAGCAGGAGTGTCCTGAAGGATGAAAAGGGTCTCTGAGAGTCCGAGAAGACTGAAATGGGATTCTCCTGAGATTGAGAGCGGCCACTCATGGATAAACAAAGTCCCCTGAGAGCCAAAAAGTGGGCTGGCGATTACTGTGAGGAATACTGAGGGCCAGGCTCAGATCATAGAATGTGCATGAAGCCAAACAAGCTGTCAGTACCTGGGAAGAACCATTATCAACTTGAGAGGGTCCTTGATTGCTAACAGAGCCCCCCCCCCCCCAGAGCTAAGGAGAATCCCTGAGGCCAACGATGATTGTCAGGAATACTGATGGTCCGTCTCAGAGCTAGAAAGCCCTTGAAGCTAGAACAACTGTCAAGGGCCCCGCACAGCTAGAGAAGGCCCGTGACGATTGAAAATGGTCACTGAGTGCTAGAGAGCACTAAACTAGATTGAGACATCCAAGAGGCTTGAAAAGGTTCGTGTCGAAAAGAACAAGGCCCCTATAATCTAAAAAAAAGAGTCCCCAAGAGCTAGAGATGATTGTGAGGAATACTAAAGGCCCGTTTTATAACTACAACGTCCTTGATAGCCCGAAAGGCTGTCGAGGACTGGGAAGAGACCCTAAGAGCTAGAGCGGGCTATAATGTGATGCTCGTGAAGCTTGAAAGAAACCCTCGGGGTTGAACCGAGCCACTTAAGAGCTAAGGAGTATTCCGAGAGCTGGTGATGTTTGTTCAAACTGTGATGCATGTCAGGATGCCCCTGAAGGCTAGACAGGTTTGTCGAGGGCTGGACATGGATCATGGAAGTTGGAGAGGGCTCCTAACGGATGAATATGGTCCCTGGGAACCAGATAAGACTGGACTGGTATATCCCTGATGTTTTGGATGGTCACCTGGGGATCGGTGTCCCCTGTGAGCTACAAGAGTCCCTGAGAACTGGCAATGGGCGCGAGGAATACTGAGGACCAACCTCAGAGCTTAAGATGTCCGTGGGAACCATACATGCCGCCAAGGACTGCAAGGTCCCCTAAAAGCCAGAGGGCCACGAGTGTGAAGAGAGTCAGAGTGCTAAAGAGGTCTACATGTAGGTTGGAAAACCGCTAATAAGGAGGAGCGAAATAAGTGAGCTTAATCGGAGCGCTCTCGCTATGATGCACATTCATCCAGAAAAAGTGCTGTAACCTGCTGCGACACTAAAAAGTGGACACTAAAAAGTCACCTGATGTTTCTTGAGTACAAAGAAACACCGTTACCAGGCGACTTCCCGAACTGATGGCCACCCCAGCGGTGACGACCGTCCAAGCGGTCACAGACGTTCCAGTAGCCTGACCACAGCAGTCGTTACGGTCGCTCCAATGATCACGAAAAAGACAGCTCAACGATAGCTGTGATGGCTGCGGTATCAGTTGCTTTGCTTTGGAGTGGTGTAACGCAGGTAAATGAGAAGAAGAAAAAAACAATTTGCAGGATGCTGTGTGTTGGGCATTGATGGTAAGACCTGTTGCTAGTTATTTTCCCCACTAGTACTCACTCCCCGTATTGAGAAGTATGAAGGTGATGAAAAGGTGCAATAATGTGGGCCTCATCCTTATCATGAACGCCCTCCCTATTAAACTATTTCTGAACGGAGGGGTTAAGAGAAAAAAAACATTTTTTCATTGTGACCATAGAGATGACAATCGTATTTTTACCCATGTTAATATTTTTCATGCCTTGATTTGATACGCGTTCAGGTGCATTATTTTCCGTAATAGGTTTTCTTTTGTTGGCTGTTGTGGCAGCTAAACGGATTGTTTTTGCTAGTCACTTCCGGGACTGTTGGACCTTGATTGCAGGTTTCACATCAGCCACTCGAGAGCCGTGTGTCTGACCCTCCCACGCATTCAACCATGTATATATATATATATATATATATATATATATATATATATATATATATATATATATATATATATATATATATATACATTACCGGGTTATCCTGATGCCCCGGAGTGCTTAATTCTCGTTTGGTGACCTATTTCGAAATTCGCAGGAAATACCGGCCAAGGCATGGTGTCGAAGTAAAGTATTGCTAGTATTCTGGTGGGTTATAGCATGTGAGGGTATATTCACACCAAGATTATTCTGATGTGTGAGAACGCTACCTTCACGATTTATGGTGGGAGCCCATGCACTCACAAAGCGGATACGTCACACCACTCGGAGTGGGCCGAACACATCCGACTATACCTTTCCACTAAAGAACACAGCGTAGACAATTAAACACCGCGAGGTCAGTTCTTCATCAATTAATTGAAAGAGTGCATCGATATCGACAGGTAAAAGTTGCTTGCACACAAGGATCAATTTCCAGCTCCAATGCTTCCTGGTGAAAGCATTTCAATGCAATCATTCTTGGAGCTTCGTGAACTCGCATATGGTAGGCTTCACAAGTGGGATTTGACGAACTGATGAAGACATATTTGAATACCTAGATGGCGTGTGTGTGTGGGGGGGGGGGGGGAGGGATTGCAATAGTTCGCGCTGGGTTCTTTCGAAGCCATCCTGCAACCTGGTTGGTGAAACTAACTCAACATAACGCCTTCATCCGAGCTTTGGTACCCCCACCACTAAATCATGACGAAGCTTTTGAGGATATCGAGCGTTACTCTAATCTTCACTTTGTGCATAGCTATACCAGACAATCACGGGAGAAACTTCGGCAAAAAATGCGGACTGAACTAGCAATGTTGACATTGATTGCCTATAAAAAGTATATAAAAGCAATGTAAGAAAAGCATCGAAGACGCTGACCCACAGATAATCGCTTTGAATCCTATATTATTGGGCCAAACACCGGATGGGTCAGCGTGACTCTGAACAGCTATTTACTGTACCCTTCTATGGAACTGAAGATTTGCATCGGTGTCTCGGCTATACCTGAATATTTTCCGGTATTCTACGGCCGACACATTTTTATCCCAGAGGTTCTCTGTCTGTCCCGCAATCATCGCCATCTCCGGCCAACGTCAGAGCCCCTCTGACCGTCCCGGGACCGCTAACCACTAGATTACCTCTTCCCACCTGGGGAAGGGCGTAGGTGGTGCCGCTAAAAATAAATACGAGGATTGCACATAATAATCAGTTATTGACAAAGACATGTCAAATCTAGGAAATTGGGACGGAGAGCAGTCTTCAGCTTTGAAGATGGCAGAATCTTCTGATGAAAGAGAGTAAGAGAGTGAGTGAAAACGAGAGGGTGTGTGTGCGTGTGTGTGATGTTCCTGTACGATAGCAACGTTGCAAGAAATTATTTGAAAGGTTCGCATACATAACCTCGAAAACCCCATCCTAACATTCATGCTAGGGGCAGAGCAACTTCGCAAGGCCGAATAATAGTTGCCTCCACCATAAGTACAGAATACGACGCCATGTGCAGTGCATGTTCTGCGCCATCCTCCTTTACATCTGAACAAAAGGGGTTGGGACATAATACACCAGGGTCAGGTAAAATAGCGATGAAAAAGGCTCCGCAAAGCTGCACAAATTTGAAGTAATACGCTACAAATGGGTGGGTTTATTAATGTTGAGCTAGAAGTTCGCCAGCGTTAGCTGGCTTGCACATTACCAATTAAACGTCCAGCAAACATATCCAGATCATACCTCTGTGAGTACATGTCCGGCCGAGTTCCACATGTCTTCAGAGGATACTCAGGTCGGCCCACCGGTGGCTTGTCGACACAGACAGGGCGACTTCACTATGTTGGCCCGATCTCGGCCCTCCGACAGTTTTGCCGTTACAGACCATGTGACTACACTATGTAGGCCCGATATCGACCCACCGACAGCTTTGCCGACATGAAGAGGGTGGATACGCCATGTCGGCCCGATCTCGGCCCTAGGACAGTTTTGCCGACATGGCGGGGATGGGCACATCTGACAGACGTCCACACTTTGAGTGGTTTATCTCGTGCCACCGTCGATCTGTCGATCCCTCGTCGGACAGACGCTGGCACCATCTCGGCAGATTGTCGGCTTGGGAGAGCTGGGTGCATGCTCAACAGGTGCATGAACACTCGCAAGGTGGAATCCACCCACCCAGGAATTGTCCGGGGGCGGGGGTTCCGAAGGGGGCTGGGACTACCCCACAAATTTCAAAGCCCCCATATTTCCGCCACTTTATGTGGAAAAGGACCATTTTTCCTGGAATCGTGTGATACCCTCCCTTCTCAAATTGTAACCATGGCACTGTTATAAACAAGGAATGCAGACCGCATAAACATACATCTAGATGCAAGATATCAAAATGTTACTGGAAAGGACTTCGATTCAGATTTCTGTAAGAGGTAAGTGATTCCATGTTTTTCCACAAAACAATCACTGAGTTATGAATTAAGAAGTACCGTTCATAGGGGTCCGTACACGCTGTGACATGACCGTAAGCTTTCGTAAAGGCCCGCACAGATTAGTAAGGGTTCTTAGAAGCCTCGGTAGCCATACAAAGTGTTGTTGGCGACTAGCAATCCGTGAGAGCCCAAGAGGTCCGAGGGACCCTCGCTCCCGCGACCCGTCTCCCTTGGCTTCGTCCCTGCATCCAGTCCACCCATCTTCAAAGCTAGCTCACAAACGGGTAGGGATAGAGTAACGCAACTTTACTACTTCATCGAAAATTGAAAAACACATCACATGCATACATATTTATTTTAATCCACCGGCGAAGCTAGGAACTGGTGAGGTGCGCAGTCGATGGACCGGCCGCCACTACAGTGTCGCCGCCACTACAGTGTCACCGCCACCACGGTGTGGCCGCCACTACAGTGTCGCCGCCACTACAGTGTCGCCGCCACCACGGTGTCGCCGCCACCACGGTGTCGCCGCCACCACGGTGTCGCCGCCACCACGGTGTCGTCACCACCACGGTGTCGTCACCACCACGGTGTCGTCACCACCACGGTGTCGTCACCACCACGGTGTCGTCACCACCACGGTGTCGTCACCACCACGGTGTCGTCACCACCACGGTGTCGTCACCACCACGGTGTCGTCACCACCACGGTGTCGCCGCCACCACGGTGTCGTCACCACCACGGTGTCGTCACCACCACGGTGTCGTCACCACCACGGTGTCGCCGCCACCACGGTGTCGTCACCACCACGGTGTCGTCACCACCACGGTGTCGTCGGCCCAATGACGAGGTCACGCAGCACGTCGGCCGGTCCAGCCCGCCACAGCTGGACGCAGGCTGTTTGAGATGTCGTTGGATTCATTTGGCTGAGTAATGATCTGAATACATGTTCCAGGTGGGTTCACTTTAATGACACTGGACTACATCACACTTCGCCACCGCCCACTTTACCAACACGGCGAGTTTTGGTTCAGTTTGCTTCCCAGGAAAGTGAATGGTCAGTCAGATAGGGTTAGATATAAAATATTTACCAACTGAATTGGATGTATTTTTGCCAACATGATTACGAGTACATTTCTGTGCATATGTGTTATACTTGGCTGATCAATGTCCAGTTGATCATGCTCATGGCTCAATGATACTACACGAACCTAGATTGTTTCGGAAAAGGTGGTGCGAGATATTTCCAATCTTTAAACACAGTCATTGATTTAAAGCCCAATACAATATTATATTTTAATCTGCGGTATCCATTTTAGTTCATAAATAAATATTTCAACAGTTGGATTGTAGTTTTCACATTTTGTTGCTCATGGACAGAACCCTAGGAAAGTATCAACCACGAAATAAATACAATTTAACTTATTTGACATCATTCGACCCTAAGCATATTTAATTAGGATCATCAAATTTATACCCGAGAAAGTTCTTAACGACATTTACCTCCCATCCACATTTCGTGTTTCTAGCTTTAGTAGTTTTCAAGATTGGGGGAGGGGGGGGAGGGGGAGATAATTCACCCACCCCTCCGGTTCGCGCTATGTGAGAGGCCATCAGGCACATGTGCTAACTGGGATCCACTTAGTCCTGGGATTGTCCTCCACAGCACCTGATGTGAGGCACATCCATTGTATGCTTGTTGACACGCTATGTGGTTGCGATATAGATACAACTGGAACTTAACTTCAAGTTAGAGGTGCACATAACGTTCCCTGCGTTATATTTTTCCAGACTTAGACTTTTCGAGGGCTTAGTCATTGTGTACTTTGGCGTGACTTAGACAGGCTGTACTGGACGCTAAAATATGTCCGAGCACCACGCATAGCTTGTGCTGTGATATGTGCAACCACCCTTGGTTGCACATATCACATAATGTACGGGATATGCATGCAATATGGGCACCCGCCAAGCACTTCCTGGTACGATCACTCTTCTAGTTAACATCGCTTTTATTGTTTTCATGTTTTATAATTGGACCTGGAGTGAGCAGTGTGCATCACTGGAGGCTGTGAGGGCAATAGTCGCAGTTGTATTACCATCGCAAGACGACAAGGCTTGATAATGGTGGTAATCAGTCCGTCGGCTCAGTGCTGTCCAAAGCAATCACTCAGGCCTGGTTAACACCAGCAGGTCGGACACACTATCCAAGTACGGGAGCCATTAAAGTACATATAGGCGCGAGTTGAGTCGGCTCGTGACCGTATCACAGCATTAAAAGTTGTACGAGCAGCTAACGAGGCGAGTGAGGCCAAGAATTAATTGGCAAGCAAGATTTACGAGAATTCAGTCTTCGCAGCATCAACCACCAGCGAGATGAATGTGAACTGCAACCGGCAAACCTCGTCACCTGCTCGCTTGGCGTTCTGCGGCTTTAGTCTCTTCCCTGTCGTCGCTCTCGCTCTCGTCTTCACCACCGTTCTCATCTTACCTGATACTGTACTGGGTGGAGCTGGTCTATATATCACTCCCGCTTTAGTTATATTTTGCACTTCCTCACTGTTGCCATATGTGGCATTTAATTTCAACTGCAGGAACTCATAGTCTTTGGATATGGTATGGCGTCTCTGCGTTGGTGACGAGTACGGCGACACTGGCTATCCGGCTGACCCGAGGTACGGCGACACTGGTTATCCGGCTGACCCGAGGTACGGCGACTCTGTGTATCCGGCTGTGACCCGAGGTACGGCGACACTGGTTATCCGGCTGTGACCCGAGGTACGGCGACACTGGTTATCCGGCTGTGACCCGAGGTACGGCGACTCTGGTTATCCGGCTGTGATCCGAGGTACGGCGACACTGGTTATCCGGCTGACCCGAGGTACGGCGACACTGGTTATCCGGCTGACCCGAGGTACGGCGACACTGGTTATCCGGCTGACCCGAGGTACGGCGACTCTGTGTATCCGGCTGTGACCCGAGGTACGGCGACTCTGTGTATCCGGCTGTGACCCGAGGTACGGCGACTCTGTGTATCCGGCTGTGACCCGAGGTACGGCGACTCTGTGTATCCGGCTGTGACCCGAGGTACGGCGACTCTGTGTATCCGGCTGTGACCCGAGGTACGGCGACACTGGTTATCCGGCTGTGACCCGAGACCAGTCCATCAGCGACGCGTCAGCCATTTTCCTCGCTGCCACAGACGTACATGGTTTATACATGAGAGTGGACTCAGCGCTGCGCGCGTGCAGAATGACAACAAGCGTGACTTTGTATGAATATTTAAATGACGGATGCGGCGTGTCGTTTCTTCAGGGATATTGCTGGCGGCAGTGTCGGAGTGACACACCGTGCTTGAATCAGACCTGTCTAAGGTCAGTGTACGTAACATCCCCGTGTCGTTACTACTGGAAAATGACCGACCCCGTTCGATGTTGCCCCAAATTATCTGCTCTCAGCAACAAAGCCACAGCCAACCATACATGGATCAGATTATAGAGATCCCCAGCAAAGCCACAGCCAACCATACATGGGTCAGATTATAGAGATCCCCAGCAAACCGCTGTGGCTAAGAACACCACTGGCCGTCACAGCTGATTATGACCATAGCTGCATGAATGTGACTTTGGATGCACAGCAGAACTGATTTTTTTCGATGAAAATATACCCGTAGATGTCTGGCTAGATAGCTTTCTCAAGACATACACTGTTCTCCTATAATTTGTCAACTTCTTCAAACCCGATGTGGACCTCAAGTTGACTATCAGACCTTCTTCGTCTTGTTATGGTTGAATTCCACTCGAGTTATGGCGTCATACCACCATGCGAAATAATATGGTCCCATTCCACAAACACAATATATCAGGTTTTACGCCAATACTGACAGAATTTAGTTCGAGCAGGAAATGACTAGAACATGAAAAGGGACAAAAGAGTATACATACATCAGCTGTTCTTGCATATTTCTTTTGCATTTTATTGTTTAAGCAACATCATTTTGTCGAAATGAAATGAGCAACTGCGTATGACACGGCTCCTTGCAGCTCCGCAAAATATTAAAATTGCATAAGTCTTCAAGTGAGTTGTTTATATAAATACAATGTCCATGAAGCAGGAAAACATAAAGCTGCCCAGCGACCGATTGGCCTTGTCACGAATTTTGGGTAATTTAATCACGAATTTCACCGGCACTCGTGTAATATTAGTGTATTATACCAAACGAGGCTGAGAGTCCTCGAACCCCTACAATAATCTTGGTGATCTATTCGTACAATGCACGAGGCATAGTCTGAAGTGTTAGCCGGTAAAAGGGGAAGGTGGCCACCAAGCACGGCTTTGGTCCCCAGCTAGGTACCTTCATTAGCCGTCTTAGCGATTTGTTGGAAAGGCCTCATCAGATCTCCGATGGAGGCGAATCCATATGTTCACCACTTGCCCACCCCTCTTTCTTCATCACCACCTTTCCGTGGTGGGGGGGATTGCGTGCCCCAATGACCCGGCGACCATCTTACCGGCGAGGGGTGAGACTAAGAGTGCCTCACTCGTCCTTCCATCCATACGCCCCCATTCCAATGCCCATCTCATCTCAACGTCCATGTCCTTCACTTGACCCTACAAGACCAACTCTCCCTATCAGGAGCAGGTAGGACAGCTTCCCCGGTCCTGCCCACCAGCTCAGTTTTATCGGGGTAGCCGCGCCCCCTCGGCCCGTCCCCCGGGGTTGACGGAGTCCTGGAGGTTGAGGTCCCCCGTCGCACGGTGCTAGTTGTGACGGGGGACCAACACACCTCTTCGGTCCCAATATCCCGGAGGGGCGGGCGGGCCCGTGGGGCCTCACGCGGGCCAAGTGGCCGGTCGCCTCGGGCCGGGGACCTGGGATCCGTTCCAGTGTCTGCCGGCCCGGCCGGCTGGGGTCAAGGGGTGGGCGGCGCTGGATTCCGGCGGGGGTGGTAAGTCTCTCTCTCCCGGCCGGGCGAAGGCGCCGCCTGCCCCGTATAGCTCCTCGGGCGCCTGGCGTCCTCCCGTCCGCGGGGCCCAGGCGTCCCCCCGTAGGGCCCCTTTGTGGTGGGGCGCCCGAGGAGCCGAAACCAAACACAACACATGGCAACAATAACACTTAAAAACACTCCTGGTCCCTCTCGTGAGGGCCAGACCACCTGCTCAGATGGAACCAACACGTTTTCCGCCACCCCGCGGGTCCTCATTCTTCGAGGGAAAACACAGACTCTTGGTTCTTTATCCCCCTTTCAAAGACGTAATGGATGCGACCGGTGTGGAAGAAGTATTCGATGTGAGAAGTTGAAGGATGGAGGGCTGGAGGTGGAGTTTGCGGTAGCGGAAGAGGCGGAGAGAGCGTTGTTGATGACCAAGTTTGTTTACAGTGTGCGAAAGGATGGCCAGAAGGTAGACGAAATTATTCCAATCTATGTAGAACCCCATAAAACCAAGAACTCATCGAGAGGTATAATCAACTGTTTTGACTTGAGGGATGTACCAGAGGAAGAGATTGTCGATGGACTAGCAGAATTTGGAGTGACTGGAGCGAGAAAGTTGAAGGTGAGGAGAGGTGCAGAGATGGTCACAACTAAGAACATCGTACTAACCTTCAACACGAGCGATCTTCCTCCTGAGATTCGTGTGGGATACGTCCGGGTTAAGGTTCGTATTTTCTTTCCCAACCCAATGAGATGTTTTAAATGCCAAAAATTCGGCCACACAAACCAGTATTGCCGCAATCGCCCCGCATGTGGCAAGTGCGCCTCTCACGATCACGGAATTGAAAACTGCACCTCTGAGACCCCCCGTTGTACAAACTGTGGCTCAGAAAAAGACCCCCACTCGTCTTATGACAGGACTTGCCCGATATACATGAAGGAGAAAGAAATCATTGCAATTAAACACACAAAAAAGTAACCTTCCGGGAGGCTAGAGATATATATGAACACACTCAACCCAGAATCACATACGCATCAAAAGTCAAGAGTCATACGTTGATCAACCATCATACTCAGCCCGACAAGGTTTCCGAGCTCATCTCCCAAATGATAGCCTTACTTCGCTCCTTTGGAGTGCCCCTTACGCTACCTGCAAGGGACCTACAGCCAACCCAAGACTACGTCGAGACCACCGAAACCCCACCCACCATGAGTGAACAAAACACTGTACATGATACCATCAATACAGCAGAGCGCGTTGTTTCGTCACCAAGGGCCCCGGAAGTCGCAGTTACTCCACCCGTTACAGAGCGGGCTCCAGAAGAGTGGCATCGTGTCCAGCGGTCTAAGAGGCCCGCCAAGACCTCCACTATCCTCGAATCCTTACCCGCCATACCCACCGAACCCACTCCCATCCAGCCTATCACTGCACCATCCAAAACCACGCCAATCCCCCCACCGCCACCCCCACCAACCATCTCAGATCCAAAGATCGGACGTGCTGCGGTTCAGGTGCGCTCTGGAGCCCCGGATTTAGGAGCACAGGGTCGCACCGCCCGACATATGCTAACCTCCTCGAACTCGAAGCCTGAGGGCCAGCGCCCAATGGCGGCTCCTCACTCCTCACCATTACCCGCGGCAGCCATGAGACCGCCGGAGACACCTTCCCATCGAACCGCACACCCGCCAATATCCTCCCCATCCCCGAATCGCGCTACGAAGCGTGCCCTCCCCGGCGCTGTGTCACCAAGTGAGTTTGGGAGCCCGCGCTCTCGCCCACGAAGCCAAGACCCCCGACCACAAGACAATGACTTAGTCACTCTTGGGCTTTTACGCTCTTAGCTTAGGACTCCTTCTTACATATACTGACAAATGAGTAACATTTTACAATGGAACTGTAGAGGTTTGAGAACTAGTAATAACGAATTACAACATATTTTGCACCGTCGTACACCGTCCATGGTATGCCTACAGGAGACCAAGCTCTCTCCTGGAGCTCCCTTTTATCTAAGAAACTACTCTGTTTTACGTAAGGACGTGATCACCCGCACTGTGGCACATGGTAGTGTACTTCTTGCCGCCCACCACTCAGTTCCCTTCGAACAAGTACACCTTATATCAAATATCCAGGCCGTTGCTGCTCGGATAATAATTAACCGACGTGTTACCACCATATGTTCCATATACCTACCTCCAGGAACAATCTTTCCACTTGCAGAACTATCGCAATTGGTAGATTAGCTCACTCCCCCGCTGATTCTATGTGGAGATTTTAACGCCCATCACCATGTTTGGGGCTCCGCGAATATTACCAGTCGCGGACGTGCATTGGAACAAATTATCCGGAATTTTCCTCTTGGTATTCTTAACTCTGGAACTCCAACATATTTTACACTGCCAACAGGACAGACCTCCGTGCTGGACCTCACGCTTTGCAGCCCTGAATTTTCTCCCTGTTTAGAGTGGTCGGTGGATGATGATCCAGGCACTAGTGACCATTTTCCAGTTTGGACATCCTTCATTGATGTAGTGGAAGCTGGTCGACGACCCCCCAAGTGGATTCTTACAAAAGCTGACTGGAGTTCCTTTCAGGCTGACGTCGAGGAGAGACTCGGTGAGTGCTTCGAAGGATTTCTTTCCATGGAGGCTTTTACAGCCGCAACACTGCAAAGTGCCATGCAATATATTCCTCGTTCGTCGGGCATGTCACGTCGCGTACCAGTCCCTTGGTGGTCGGATAAGTGCCGAGATGCACTGCGTGCTAGAAAGAAGGCATTCCGTGTTTTTAATCGTGACAGCTGTATGGCGAATCTGGTAGCTTTCCGCAAGGCAAGGCACACGCGAGACGCACAATCGCCGATTCAAAACGGCAATCGTGGAAAGCATATGTCAGCACATTGAATCGCTCCACCTCCCTGTCATCGGTGTGGTCCCGCATCAAACGTATTTCCGGAAAACTTATCTGCACCCCACTCCCCACACTGCACGTAAGTGGTCAAGATATTATTAACCCGAAGGATGTCGCCCACGAGATTGGATGGGCCTTCTCCGAACAATCGAAAAATACAAACAGTCAACGTTTCCTGGCATACAAAACCCGGTGCGAAGCACTACCCCTTGATTTCACAACAACAGATTCTGTCCACTATAACAATCCTTTTTTTAATTACCGAACTGACTGCGGCGATAAGCACTCTTAGGAACGTAGCAGAGGGACCCGATACCTTACACAATGACATCATTAAACATCTCCCGACAACAGCCTTAAATACACTTCTGCAAGTGTTCAACGAAATGTGGGAAGCGGGTACATTTCCATTGACATGGCAGAGAGCGATTGTCATCCCTATCTGCAAGCCGAACAAAACGGGGAAGGACCCACTTCACTATCGACCTATCTCATTGACATGTTCTCTTTGCAAACTGTTTGAAAAAATTGTAAACTTGCGACTCATGTGGTTTTTAGAGCGCAACCAGGTACTCACCTCGATACAAAGTGGCTTCCGCAGACACAGTAGCACATTTGACCATATCTTAGCTCTTTATTCCAGAGGTGAAAAAACTGCTTACTCGACTACCCGAGTAGGAGACAGAACATTTTCTTAACAAAGTACTCAGGAGACAGTACTACGCGAAGGCATAGTCACCACTCAAACTACTTTTCCATTCCATAACGATATATTCATGCTTCTATGGAATAATTGATGCAATGATTAACATAATACAACAGTATGTTTAATTTAATACTCGTGTCCTTGGCTGTGGGGAGACAGTCTCCAATTCGTAAGACTTGTTACCTGGCGAGAAAACGAAATCGCTGTACGGACTAGATTGCCTTGATTTGGATGGGATTTCAGCTCTTATTGCCTGACTCCTTGTCTGTGGGGAGACAGCCTCTAGTTGGCAAGAGTTGCCACCCGGGAGAAAAACGAAATCCCCGTACGGCCTAGCTTCCTTTGATTTGGATGGGAGTTTAGCTCTTATTGCCTGTCTCCTGAATTTCATTTTTTTTCAGCTTCATAGAACGTGTTACAACCGGTGACGCGCTTGCGACGAAACTGGCTCATGTGCGTGCAGTACCGGTTGTAGATCTTGTGGACATTTGAACTGCACTTTCAATGGCGAAAGGAGAAACCTGAAGAGGCACATGGACTCCATGGGCTCCAAGGTAAGAACTTGAACAGAACCTATTCTGAAAGTAGGTACTTACCTAGGTAGTTCTTGATGGGCCAAGGAGGCGAAGGGGCTATGTCTGCAAACAGTTCTACAGTCAGTCTCAAAAACTTGCCTTTCCTATGTAAAAGAAATTGAATTTCAAAATGATATGGCCCTCATCTTGAAACTTGATAATCAGGCTTCAATGTGAGGGTATGCATGCACTTTATTCTATGGTGGTTATATGGCAGCAGGATTAACATGTAAATCAGTAGAAGTCAGATGAGACATGCGGTTGAGACATCCAGTTTTAGGGAAATGTTATCTGAATTTGAAAAGTCGGAAAGCTAATCTAGCCCAAGCTGTTTTTGAAGAAGCACAATTTCAAATAATAAAATCAACACCTTTGCAAAAAAGTTTTGAAAATGAATATAGATAAATTTGTGGTTTAAGGTATTTTTGACTGCTTGGAATTTCTTTTTTTTTCAATGCAGTGTTTATGAATGTGCTTGATATGATGTGACCACTCAAATCCTCTGTAGATGCATACTTTTCAGCTTGGAAGCAAAATATCCAAAACGGGTTTGAAGTTGGGTAATATAGCATAAAAAGTAATATTTGATTTGAAATTATGAAAGAAATGACATGGCATGGCCTAACCTATCCTAACCTTCGATGTAAGAAAACAAATTCTTATTTAAGAATACAAAAATTGCAAGACAATTATTGTTTTGGGAATAATTTCCAAATAAAATATCCTAACCTAACCCAACCTAGCCTGAAATGTTGTTGAAGAAAAAAACCCAGATGTTGAGTAAATAACGTACACTTGAGTGCACAAATAATTATGGGTGTAGAAAGCCATGCATACTCTACACTGTCTCCCTGTAGATTTATGTGGTTGCATTGCATGTGATGCCTATAAATATGAAATTAATGACATTGCTATATTTCCTTCTGAATTCATTACTTAAAATTTTGATGTTTCATGGCATGAAGTTGCCTACATATCTTCTGAAATTGAAAATTGTGAAGCAGTCATGCCTGATATCTACCAAAGGCTGTGTCACAGACACACAGCAAACATGCATAGCTTATGCCAGGCTGAGTTACAATCCTTCAAGGGTGTTGACATGGTTTGCAGATGGGAACTGGATCACAAACAGGAAAAGATGGGCACAAGCCTTAAAGTGATTTGAGGTTTCCCTGAAGTGAGCTGAAAAGATGTTTTTTTTTGTTGAAAAATCATGTTTCTTTTACTTGGGTTGATATTTTATTACATCAACAATCAACAATGTTTTTTTTTCTGGCTGATCTTGGTTTTAATTGATGTTTGGCTTCCATCAGTTTTTTTTCCAAATAAGAACATGTTTTTTTTTATTTATTGTCTTTCTAAGGTTGTCTTCAATACTTAGTTAAAGTATCATAATTTTTCACAGGAATCACCAAGGGCACAGGCAGTGGAGAACAAGGTCAAGACACTACAGAGCTGCCATTTCAGTCATCCAGTCCTGAAGGACCATCAGTGTCTGCTAATCAGACTGCAGGTGAGATTGTTTTTCTTCAGTGCCTGCTTTGTGTGTGGCTGAACATTGATGTTAACAAATCCTTGAGTTTTCAGTGGCACCTTTCAAGATAATTTAGAAATTAAATGTTTAAAAATGCTTGGATTGGTGTTAGGCAGTGCATGGAGATGTCAGATCTTAAGTGCAATGATTTGGGACATGCATTATTTAAGCATTGCATTGGCTTACTGTCACAGTCAACTCAGTTAAAGTATTTCAGCAATACTATGACACTGTTGGCAAAATCTTGTCCATCATGATGTTGGCAAAATCATGTCCACCTTTGCCAGATGTTTCGACTGGATTGTGTGCAATTGCTTGTCCATTTTTCCCCTCAATTAGTACCTTCATGCAAAGTAAGGGACTAACAGTACCCACCCATAATTGGCCTGATTTCATGTTAATAAGCAATGCTATCCTCATAAAGTAATCTTGGTGTTTGTTGATTTTTTGTTTCACACCCATGTTTTCCAAACTAAATTTGTTGTTTGTTTCTAAGCTGTGTGTTGTTGATAATGGTTTCATGCTAAGCAAATCATGTGGTTTCTCAGGAATCACAGACTTTTCAGAGAGTGGAGAACAAGATGATGTCCCTTCTGAGTCTACCTCTCAGAACGTCTGTCCTAAGGGGCCATCAAACTCTGTTCAACAAACTTCAGGTATTTTGATTGGCTGCATGGGCTGGATTTGTCACAGGAAGGATGGGGGATATGTCCCCTCCAACACCTTTGGTACTTAGTGTTACTACTGTGTAGACATGGGTGCGAGTTCAGCTGGACGTGGAATCTGGTCTGGAGTCATGACTTTTTGAGGCCGAGATCAAGCGATTCAGTTCATTACACTAATACATCAGAATAAGACTAACCGTTTTGCCAGTGGGCTTGAGGCCAGACCCAATCCTAATAAATGAGCATCTGGCTCAGATTCAGCAATTCTGCAAACTTCGGACTCTGAATCGAATCCAGACTCAACCTAGGACTCGTTCCACTCATACTTTTACCAACTAAATAAAGCTTGACAACCTGCTGAAGGGAACACAGCCAACCAACTGACTGAACAATCTCACTAGCCTGAGATCATTCAGCCTTGGATATCTACTTAGATTCAATTAACTATGTTCTGACATGAGCCATTGATGAGCCAATTGTTAAATGGTTTTAATGGTATTAAATGGTGAGTTAAATGTATTATAACTGTACTGGTAAGCCATACTATGCTGTTTTATGGGCTGTGCTTGCCAACGTTTTTGTAATAACACGCAACCTACTAATAATACTCAGCTCTGCCATGTGATGGCATCCTGTTATGTTTTTCTTAAACTGCACACATGATGAAAACAACCTTGCAGCAAAATTGTCATTTTATGGTCAAACTATGTGTGTTAGTGGGGTGCAATAGTTTGCAATAGTGGAGTTTGTAATACCGTTTGTGTTGGCGTAGGTGCTGTGAGTAGATGCCTGCTGTGCTGGCACCCATCTATGCTTTTTTTTCAGAACCACCACACAAGAGGGTTCCGTATCCCAGTGAGTTAAATCACATGTCTGCTAGGATTTCTGTACTTGAACAGAAAACCGACCAGATCATCCACCTGCTCAAGAAACCGACCCCGGCCGGTAACGAATTATCCCCTGACCTGGAAGCAGAGGTGCTGTTCCGCTCCGGGAGAGGCATCTCCTGTCTTCAAGCTGCTTCTGGGCAGCATCTGGTAGCTTCGCCCGAGAGTAACATCCTGCACTGCGACATCTGTGCCCAGGAGCCCAATGGAAATGCTGCTCGCGGAATTGTAGTCTTCGCATACAACTTCGGTCTCGGATCGGAATTTCCGCCAGGCCAGCCTATGCCCTTCCTCCATGCCCTTCAAGAACTTCTAGACAAGACAGCGGATGATGCCACAACTGTGACACAGAAATTGTGGTCCAACACCAGGTTCGCTGCGCAAGCCGCCAACACCTTCAAGGCATTTAGAGCCAATGCACAAACCATGTGCGAGGTCCTGCGTGATCGCCTGAAGAAAGAAAAACGGACGGCTGTCGCCCAAGAGCAGTGGGAAGACATATCTTCTCTAGAAGGTGAGTGGGCTAGCAAACTATCCTTATTTGTACCAAAATTTAAGCAGACGCAATAAGCATACGCCCATGCTAAGCATAATAGCATAATAAGCATACCCCCAGACGCCCAAGCATACCGGTGGTTTTACGGAACACCCATACCTCGGTCCCTGCTACTGTGCTACTATGATAATTTGTTTTCAATGTTTCTTAAAATAATAAATATTCATTAACATATACTTATTGAATCTGGTTGGATTGTTGATCATCGTGCATGTGCATAAATAAGAGTGTGTTCTGTTCGCTATCTAACTTCTAAATTATCCATGGATTTAATATATTTCGTGGATGTATGCATATTTGCATATCTATGATGCTCATTGACTACACTGACATGGTATTGTCGTGGCATATTTTAATTTCGTTCATACATGTGTAAGCATGCAGGTACTGCTGCTCAGTTTAGCATTTAACGCGCCCACACGCTACTGTTCCCCCATATGTTTTCGTTCATTTTGCTTCATGGTGAATTGCTTGAACATTTTTATGTCGCTTATTTTCAGATGAGACTTTCATGACGCGCGTTGCTGCTCTGCACGACGTCTACGACATCCTTGGGCGGGGAAGCCAGGCACAGCAGAACACTCAGCTGCTACCCTGGGAGTGTCGCACTGAGTACGGCACCACGATCAGCAGTCTCCAGGGCATGGCGGCAGCCGTGGCTGCTCTGAGCCAGAAAGGAGTGAACCCTGCAGCACATGCCCTCGGAGTGGTGGACTCCGAGGAACTCTGGCCAAATCTGATGCAGCACAATAATGGCTTGCACACTCAGGTGAACACCTATTTAACCTAACAGCTATTCATTCCACTGTCTAAAGGCTCACGTTTTTTCGTCTGGAAGCTTAATGTTTTCTTTCACATTACAGTTGCCAGTAACTTGCTTGTAATATCTCTGTCCCTCCCATCTTCTTGCTTTTCCTGGAATACTAAGCTACTGGTGCTAAGCTAACATTCGGTAGTATTTAACATTATCCTTCTTATGATACAAAATAACCTCGGCTATCGACATGCTGTAAGACTCCAATAATCAATTAATCAACCATTATGTTCACTCGAAGCATAGCATAATCATTTTACTAATGAAATTCAGATTTCTGTTTATTCAGCATACGATTATATTCGGCCCTATAATTATCATAATCAACAGATCCGGCACAAAGTGGCGTTTTGCACCGCCCTGGTCCACAACCTGAAGGCCAGGAGACAGGGAGCTGACGCCAGTGGCGGAAGAAAGGGCACGGCGAACAAGACCATCCTGGACAACATGACGCATCTGCGAAGGATTGGTGACCTGACAGGTCTTCAGGCCCCACATACATCACTCGACGCCCAGGTGAGCTCAGTCTCCGAAGCCATCGTGCAGCTGGTGTCGAACGTCGAGCAAGTTAATCCCGCCATCGGCTGCGGTGCCGAGCAGAAGCGTCCGGGAGGTGGTCTCCACCCTGCGTGTTGAGGAGCGTACAGACTCCAACCAAGCTCTCCTGAAAGTACTGTGAAAACGTCCGGGGGTCGAGCCATTCGTCAATCTAGTCATCTGCCTGTGGCTGCTCACGCCTGCCGAAAGTGTTGTGGAATCCATGGGCAGTGTCCTCAAGGAGGTGTTCTCGATGCATCGCCAGCTCAAGCACGAAAATGCTGCAATGGAGTTGATTCGGTGGAATGGCCCTGATCTTGACGGCGCCGAGCATCCGATCAAAGCAGTTCAAAGCCGTAACCAGTTTGATTTCATCAGGCGATCCGCGAACGTGAAGCACATGCTCACGGGAACAGTGATCGTCCGGCACAGAGCCTCCAAATCATACCGCTCCTGTCTGTTTAAGTAGTGAACAATGGAAGAGGAAATGTCAAGGAAATGTCAGGATCATTCATCAGATCAGCTCGCTGTTATGCGCAGCAAGCCCACTAGTTTATGTCGCGTGTGATTCAGTGTTCCAGTGATTGCGTGTGATCCAGGCATGTCGGCGCGTGTTTGTAGGTATTCACTCCCGTCTCATTGTCCCGTAGCCTCAGGTTGTAGAACCAATGCAGTTGATGCGCCCTAAAACCCAAAAACTAACTAACTAACTCAGGTTGTGGACTGACGAGGTATACTGGAGCCGACCGTGGTGTTGGAGAATGCTAGATATTGTATGACGTAGCTCACTGGCCCGAAGCCCCTGCTAGCGTGCTGCGACTTGTGTGGTGTGTCCGAGTTGTACTGCACCTGACTGTTGTTGAGGCATATTTATAGATATTTGAGTAATGCTCCATTGGTTCGCAACCCCCTACCAGTGTACTGTGGCTTGTGTGGGATGGGCGATCTGTACTGAACCCGGCTTTGTTGTTAGCGTATGCTGGTAGGTAGTTATTTTATTCATCGCTCACTGGTTGGTGATTCGTAGCAGTTCGTACGTGAAGTACTGCCAAGTTAGTGGCATTTCGTAATCCTGCTTGATATGCTGTTATATGCAGTTTTCACTATGGATCCACTTCAAACATAAAGAGATTGCCAACAACTGTGTATTGAGACTGCTTTGCTGAAACGTTTGCTTAGTTATACGTATCATATTCAGAACAACAGTGACATCGCAATCTGTATGTAGCGAGTTTGAAGAGCTCGGAATAGTACATTCCCACCTTTGCGTGGGCCCATCCGGCGCGTGCATGACAAAATGCGGCATTATTTTTTATTTAATGGAGACAAAATCGTGCCGTGGGAGTTTGGTGGGAGACAGCGTCGACGTTTTTTCACCTCTGCTTGATTCAGTTGTACGCCTGAGTTTTATGAAACGATGTCATACCGCTGCCATATTTTCGATGTTGACGGCGCTTATGATACCGCGTGGCGTCATGGTATCCCCATGAAGGTGCACCGAATTGGCATAAGAGGCCCGATGGGGGGGTTTTCTTGACGATTTTTTAACTAATAGGACGTTTCAGGTCAGAATAGGTGGCTAACTCTCTGACATCTTCCAGCAGATTGATGGTGTTCGCCAGGAAGTGTATTGAGTGTTACATTGTTTGCCATTGCCATAAATTATGTGGGTGATACACTGCCAACATCGGTAGGACGAGCACTATTTGTAGATGATTTTACAGTGTGGTTCTCCCTCTCGTACGGTGTGGACGGTGCAAAGACAACTCCAGTTAACTGT
>JAOTOM010002211.1:0-94761 GCA_034440615.1 Ashinkailepas kermadecensis
ACAAGCTTCCCCTCGTGACAATTCCTGGATGCCACCTGGTAAAACCTGATACTGTTGGTAAAGTACAACGCCCACATCAAATTAGAAACTCTGTCGGACCCACGGCAGTACGACGTCAATCAGATTCAAACCTCTCTCAGCCACATTAGGTGATAAATGTGGTCGAGATGGTTTGCAGAACCCTGAACCACATTAGGTTGTCCTAACCTATTTTGACATAGCTTAGCCTAACTTCCTTTTTGGTGACATTTTTTCAGTTTCATTTTTATTTTCAAACATTTCAAGTTAAATATCCAACCTAACTGAACCATCCCAACCTATTTTGTTGCCTTTTGGAGCTAAAATTAACATATGAACAATTTAAACTGCAATAATTCCATAGTTTGTTCAATTTGCCATGCCTGTAAGGCACAAATTATCCTATGAAAACTTTGGTAACCTTTTATCTGATCCACGGTCACAAAAGTCAAAACCCCAATAGTTTGGCATACACCTAAAATATAATGTAATAGTTGCATGGCACTGAGTGAAGATTGGTCATGTTAGAAAAGAAAATCAGTTTTAATAATTGCCCCTTGGACCTAACACAAAATCTAGAGAAGTAAAAACCTAATAGGTACATATGTGTCACATACCAAATTGTCTGCAGAAGGCATACGCGGCTTTATCAAGTATTTTGTATGAGTAGGTATGTTCAGAGTATATTTTTTTTTGTTATGGTAAACTTTGCCATCACACAGTATCATACAAATAAAAACCTCAAACAGTTATGGCATGTTCAATTATTTTGTGTAGGTTTCATAATGATCTGATGAGTAGCTTCTAAGATTAGCCATGTCTGCATGCCAAAAAAAGAGCTTTAATAAAGAATTTCACCCTTATGGCAGGCCAGTCACCCAAATTTAAACTACATGCACTTGGCACACTTGGTAAACTATGCACATTTCACACATGCCTCATCCCTTGATTGGACATAGTGGTCCCTCTTGCCTGCTTACCTTCCTCCTCATTACAAGTAGGTATGGAGCATGAGCAGGTTATATCTAAAACTGTACAGGCCAGTTAGGAAAAAATAAGTTGTGAATCACAAAAAGCCACTATACTTGATGGAGAAGCATAGCACATATCTTCCCACCAAAACATTTCCTCGGCAACTATCAACGAAATTGTAAATGTTCCATTTATATTTCACTGGTGCCTGTATACGGTCATGGCTGGGGAGGCTGGTGCATTGGCCTCCTTCCCATGCCAGAATTTTAAATGGGCTTTAATAAAAAAGCCACGATGCAAGAAAAAATAGATGACAAATGAAAAAAATTAGCACACAGCCTCAGAGCAAGTAGTTTTTCCTGAAAAGAGACATTAAAATAGCTTTAAAATCTATATATATATATATATATATATATATATATATATATATATATATATATATATATACATACACAATCAATTTCAATCCTCCCTGACCAAACTCAGACGGAAGTGTACAGGTGACGGCTCGCAGATCTGCACGCACCACAAAGTAAGAAATTCAGCCAATCAGCGGCTAAGGGTCGGAATATATGACGCTTTTTAAGACACAAACGGGCACATCATTTGCCATCTGGCAAACGACGATCGTCTGGTCCAAGTCGCGGCCAGATACCTGCCAGTTGAACTAGAGAGGAGTGCGGTTGCCGTTTGGTTACGTGGGCTAGAAGTTTGTTGTCGTGGTCTATGCAATAAGTTATTTTTCGTTTGTAAGTCCATTCGTTTGAATAAATACTTCTAACCTGAAACGGATATTATCATTGAACTACTATTCGCTTGTATTTTTTACTTCACATTATTTTGTGTCAGATCGCTCTATCTCGGAGACCGAGTGGTCTAGCAACACAGCAAAATCCGCTGTAAAACCGGCTGGGGTGAGATCGAGACCACCCCACCAGCCCTGACGCGGGGAGACAGGGCCCACCCGGCACCGCCTGCACACAGCGCCAGGGAGACAGGGAGACAGGCCCACCCGGCACCGCCGGCACACAGCGCCAGGGAGACAGGGAGACAGGGCCCACTTCCGTGCCGCCGGGCACACAGCGCCAGGGAGACAGGAGACAGGGCCCACCCGGCACCGCCGGCACACAGCGCCAGGGAGACAGGGAGACAGGGCCCACCCGTGCCGCCGGCACACAGCGCCAGGGAGACAGGGGAGACAGGGGGGCCCACCCGGCACCGCCGGCACACAGCGCCAGGGAGACAGGGAGACGGGGGGTGGGGGGGGAGACAGGGCCCACGGGGCCGGCACCGCCGGCACACAGCGCCAGGGGGAGACAGGGAGACAGGGCCCACCCGGCACCGCCGGCACACAGCGCCAGGGAGACAGGGAGACAGGGCCCACCCGTGACCGCCGGCACACAGCGCCAGGGAGACAGGGAGACAGGGCCCACCCGGCACCGCCTGCACACAGCGCCAGGGAGACAGGGAGACAGGGCCCACCCGTGCCGCCGGCGCCAGGGGCGCCACCGCACAGCCTGTGCCTGCGCGACAGGTCCAATGTGGTCAGTGTGTACTGAGATCCAGTGTAAGGAAGATCCAGTACTACCAGTGTGTACAGATGTTCCAGTGTAAGGGAGATCCAGTACTACCAGTGTGTATGTGAGATCCAGTGTAAAGGAGATCCAGTACTACCAATGTATGGGAGATCCAGTACGACCAGTGTGTATGGGAAATCCAATACCACCAGTGAGTACGGGAGATCCAGTGTATGGGAGATGTAGTACCATCAGTGTAAGGGAGATCCAGCATCACCAGTGTGTACGGGCGATCCAGTGCCATCAGTGTGTAGGGGAGAACCTGTGTAAGGGAGATCAAGAACTGCCAGTGTATGGGAGACCCAGTACCACCAGTGTCAGGGAGATCCAGTACCACCGGTATATACTGGAGGTCCAGTGAAAGGGAGATCCAATGACACTGGTGTACAAGGAAGGTCCAGTGCCGTCAGTGTGCAGGGTATTCAGTGTAAGAGAGATCCAGTGTCACCAGCACATAGGAGTTCCAGTGTAAGGGAGATCCAGTGGATATCCACCGTAAAAAGGAGACCTGTCGCCACCAGTGCAGGAGATACGGAGATCAGAGACAGGACACGGGCTGTGTGAAGTCATGGCCGAGACAGCTGGCTCCCTCCGGGTGGAGGACGCCGTGGTGGTCGCCGCCTATTTCCTCTGCGTGTTCGCCGTCGGAATCTGGGTGAGTAGAGGGAATGTGGTTGTAGCTGACAACGACCCACCGTGTTCGGTGGATGTATACTTGCCTGCACTGGGATGTGTTTTATGTCGACCAGCAAGGCTAGAACTGAGGTTAGTTTTGAGTGCTCCTATTGTTCCCAAACTGCCTGAGCCATAACGTGTGCAGGCGTAAAATCATGAGGTTCAACTCCCCCGAGCATGCGTGCTTTATTGGATTTCATCGCCCAATTACTCATTCAGTGCCGGTTGGATTGCAAACAAACAAACAAACAAAACAAATGAGGTTTCAGTGTAGGAAAGGCTATGTGTCAGATCGCGCCAGCGAATACCCTTTCTTGTGACTTGTGATCAGCTTGTGTGAAAACAAATAGCAGAATGTTTGACTAACAGCATGACTAGCGTGTAAAAAGTGAGCCAAACCAGCATATTCCTTTTCTCAGTCGTCAGTGCGCAGCAGGAAACAAAACCTCAGCGGATACTTTTTGGCTTCTCGCAACATGCACTGGATTCCGGTACGTCCCGGGTTCTTCCGGAGAGCTAAAAACAAATAATTGAAAACCGTGCCAGATCATATTACAGTTTTGACGTCTCATATACTGTCTGGATCATCAGGTTTGTTATTGTTGATGGCCAAATACAATAATGCGACAATTTGGCTGAGTAGTATTGTTCCCAGAAGTAAGAATACAGCTGTTCATTACTCTTCGGAAACACCGTATCAACAAATGGTTCAACCCAGTCGAATGTCGGCCGTGCATCAAGAAATGTGCATTGTTTGCTCGAACCACGACATCATCCGCACCTGTGCTGGTTGTCGCCAAGGATGCGAGACTGAGCCGAGCCAGGGTGTTGGTCTCCTCGGCAGGTGGGAGCCTCCCTGTTCGCCAGCAACATCGGCAGCGGACACTTCATCGGGCTGGCCGGCACCGGGGCAGCCTCCGGCATCGCCGTCGCCGGCTTCGAACTCAGCGTGAGCGACCTCACACAACTTGTTGATGAGCATCGATCTTGATGGGCAACAGTTATCTAGGGGTGGCCTGATGCAGAACTTGGGCGCTGTCATTCGGCCAGCTTTCTCCCCTCATGGTCCCTGCCTAAACAATTTGTATCACACGTATGCAGCACTGAGTTATGGATGAAGAAATCGACGGAGACTTTAAGGAGATAAAGCTAGGGAGGAAGCTGACGGTAGGATACACACACACACACACACACAATATATATATATATATATATATATATATATATATATATATATATATATATATATATATATATAATGTATGTATATATGTATATAAATATACATATATATTTATTGGATTTCTATATTTATATTTTGTGTATGTGAGTGTGCACGTGCGTGTGTGTATCTGCGCATGATGTACGTTCTGCGATCGGCTGCGGACAGTGTGCGACACGGCGACACCTCCTGTCCTGCGTGTGCCGGTGCCCTGTAACACCGGTGTGCCGACCCTCAGGCGGTGTTCTGGCTGATCGTGCTCGGCTGGGTGTTCGTGCCGGTGTACCTGTCCGCCGGCGTGTACACGATGCCCGAGTACCTGCGGCTGCGGCTGGGCGGCCAGCGGATACGGGTGTACCTGTCGGTGCTGGCCATCCTGCTGTACGTGCTCACCAAGATATCGGTACGAGTCTGCGTCTGGTGAGTGTCGACCGGCGCTTGGTCCGCGATGCGTGATGCCGTCCGAACGATGAGTGGCTACCGATTTGCGTGACTCTCGATCTTGACACAAGTCAACACACGAAAATTTACAGCTGCTGCACGCCTGTATCGAAGTTGGACAAAACCCCCAAAACTGCATAAAAAAAAAAAAAACAAAAATGTAGCGCTCTTTTGGCAGCGGTCACTCGCACCACCACGTGCATCTACCTGCCCTCGGCGGCACCGACCTGACGACATGAGATGATAGTCCATCACTCGCACCACCACGTGCATCTACCTGCCTTCGGCGGCACCAGCCTGACGACATGAGATGATAGTCCATCAAGTAACGCGCGCCGGCAACTTCGTGTGCATAGTTCCAACTTCGCAGTCCAGTGTCACCACGCGCACATCACCTGTCGTATGAAAGTCATTCTTTGACATGTGCATGTCATCCGTGCTAGCCCAAAAAAAGGAGCAAAAATAATCATCCAATTCATAATTCAGACAACCACACAGAGCTCATCCCTTGATCAGGCTTGGGCCTATACCATGTGGCACGTATCACACAATCCTTAGTATGCGGCCCAGGGTCGGCAAAAGCAATCCGCTAACACTCACGTGCGTCGCCGCATCTGGTTGAGACGGCAGCCTTCGCGACACCTCGCCGGACCACGTGACGACGCAGTCAGTGCGCTCTGCTGTGGTACAGACACTCTCGTGGAGGACCCATCGGGGGGCATCAATCAGACGCCGAGACGGCCGCCGTCGCTCCTGTCGAACTCCGACCGACGGCTTCACTTCTGCACGGGACCTGACTTGGCTGGGGACCTGACTTGGCTGGGGACGTGACTTGGCTGGGGACGTGACTTGGCTGGGGACGTGACTTGGCTGGGGACGTGACTTGGCTGGGGACCTGACTTGGCTGGGGACGTGACTTGGCTGGGGACGTGACTTGGCTGGGGACGTGACTTGGCTGGGGACGTGACTTGGCTGGGGACGAGCGCAGTGCCGACTTGGCTTCGGGGACGTGACTTGGCTGGGGACGAGTGAGGGACGGCTGACTTGGCTCACGGGAGACTTGACTTGGCTGGGGACGAGCGTGGGCCGGCGACTTGACTTGGCTCCAGGGGAGTTGACTTGGCTGGGGACCGCGGTGCCGACGGTTCACTTGGCTCCAGGGGACGTGACTTGGCTGGGGACTGAGCTTGGTGCCGGGCTTCACTTGGCTGGGGAGTTGACTTGGCTGGGGACGAGCGCGGTGCCGACGGCTTCACTTGCTCGGGGACCTGACTTGGCTGGGGACGAGGCAGTGTGACGGCTTGGCTTCTGGGGACGTTGACTTGGCTGGGGACGAGCGCAGGGACGTTGACTTGGCTGGGGACTTGACTTGGCTGGGGACGAGCCGGTGGGGACGCTTGACTTGGCTGGGGACCTGACTTGGCTGGGGACGAGCGGTGCCGACGGCTTGGCTTTGGGGAGCTGACTTGGCTGGGGACGAGCGCGGTGCCGACGGCTTCACTTCTCCACGGGAGCTGACTTGGCTGGGGACGAGCGCGGTGCCGACGGCTTCACTTCTCCACGGGAGCTGACTTGGCTGGGGACGAGCGCAGTGCCGACGGCTTCACTTCTCCGAGGGAGCTGACTTGGCTGGGCACGAGCGCGGTGCCATAAAGACATAAAAAAGACATAAAAGATTAGAGCAATAAAGAACCACAAGGGCCCTTTTTTGGTCTCCCTCCAAAAAAAAACAAATCCCCCACACAAGGATAAAAAAAAACCCAAAAAAAAAAAAAAAAAAAAACCCCCCATAATAAAAATATATTTTTTTGCTGTTCTTAAAGCTGTTCAGTGTGTTGCTACTGACAATGGTTTCTGGCAGCTGGTTCCAGTGTTCTACTACCCTGTTGGTGAAGAAGGACTGTCTTAACCTTGTCCTGCTGTGATTAACTTTAATTTTGAATTGATGACCTCTAATTGCATTATTTCTGTTAAATTCAAACAGTTCCCTGAGATAACCCTGTTCCTGACCATGAACAAATTTAAAGACCTCGATGAGATCTCCTCTCAGCCTTCTATATCTAAGTGAAAACATATTCAATTTCTTCAATCTTTCCTCATATGCCAGGTTGCCAATACCATTCACCATTTTTGTTGCCCTCTTTTGTACTCTCTCTAAAAGCCAACAATCTTTTTCATAACTAGGGGACCAAGCTTGGACACAATATTCCAGATGTGGCCTGACATATGCACAATGAAGCTTCCTGATGACTTCCTCACTTTTGTATGACACATTCCTATTTATTGCCCCAAGCATTCTTAGTGCCTTCTTCCTGGCTTCTTTGGTCTGTTCTGATGCCCCCAATTTTGTGTTCAAAATAACACCTAAGTCCTTCTCCTGCTGAGTCACAGATAGTACTTGGCCACCCATCAAGTATGGAGCCTTGATATGCTGCCTACCTACATGCATGATTTTGCACTTATCAAAATTAAATTTCATTTGCCATTTTTCGGACCACTTCACAAGCTCGTCTAAGTCTTTCTGCAGCAAGACCTGCTCATTGTGCCCTGTTATTGCCCTAAATACCTTCAAATCATCTGCAAATTTCAAAACCATACTGCTTAGGCCACTTTCAATGTTATTTACAAACATAATGAACAATAGTGGTCCCAGTACTGACCCCTGGGGGACTCCACTAAGAACATTTTGCCATGATGATTTTGTACCATTTAGCATCACTCTCTGCTGTCTATCTGAAAGCCACAACCCTATCCATTTTAGGATGTTACCCACAATACCATGCCGACGAACTAGCAAGCCGGGTGCGACAACTAACTGCCTGCTCCTCCCGTGCGTGTATCTACACCTTCTGCAATCACAACGCGAGGTCTGACTATCACGCATCGTTTTCCGACACCGCCGAGGAGCTGGGAATCAACCAGGGTCGAAACTGTTCTTCTTCTTCTTTCTCTGTTTCTACTCTTTTTGAACACGCCGGAATAGGGCGATTGTCACAGCTCTCGTCCCACACATACGCTCTTCTGTTCGTTTCTAGGAACACGCTGTACCCACGTCTATGAATCCATGCGAATAATTTTACTCCATGTTTACCATACTTTATCCATACATACTACGATTATCCATCCATACATGTTAACCATGTTTACCATAGCATATGCTACACAAAATATGCTTCTTGTTCGAAACAATCGGGAAGCAGTCAAGAGGAAGAAGCAAAATTTACGGAGATGTGTTCAACGTCCCAGTGAACATCACAGCATGTTGTCTTTTTATTCTTATCCGAACATATTGCATTATGTGTTGATAGCCCAGAGGACGGGTGGTCGAATCTCATTTCGCCAGGGAACAAAGCTTATCTAGACACAATATCTAGCATGCAACGTCAGGGGTTAATGCAAACATGCACACCTTTTGGGTGGGCCACTGCCCCCTGCCACCCCCATCACCTCCACCACTAATCTGCCGCCCCTGGTTCACAACAGAAACACCCGTTAGCTGTCAGCTACCGCAGAGTCATGCGAGGAGATTGTGCTGCATCTCCTCTTCTTTTATGAGCCTCAGCAGCCCCCTCCCCCCAGACCTAGATCACACAGTGACACTCCAAACATCAGTCGTGCATTTGCACAATAGAATCATGGCACATACCATGGGCAACACTGTCATTGGCAGGTTTGTTGGTGCATTGGTAAAGACCTGCTACTTCCCTGCTCTGGTATGACTGATTAAAACACATAACAGCATCTTCGCACGCAATCATGTTCGAGGAAAGGTGGTGGAATCTCGTTTGGCCAGGGCAGCATGTGTGGGGTTCAAAAGTGATCTTCGCAACAAAAATGACACGAAGAGTCCTCATGGCGAACGGCTTGCATTTCCGAATGATCTACAGTATAGACGCAGCCAGGTCGTGGCATGGTTATCGGCGCGTATGACATACACGAAGCGGTAGAATCCAAACGGATGCTTAGAGGGAGAGAGAGAGAGAGAGAGAGAGAGAGAGAGAGAGAGAGAGGGAGGGAGGGAGGGAGGGAGGGAGGGAGAGAGAGAGAGAGAGAGAGAGAGAGAGAGAGAGAGAGAGAGAGAGAGAGAGAGAGAGAGAGAGAGAGAGAGAGAGAGAGAGAGAGAGAGAGAGAGAGAGAGAGAGAGAGAGAGAGAGAGAGAGAGAGAGAGAGAGAGAGAGAGAGAGAGAGAGAGAGAGAGAGAGAGAGAGAGAGAGAGATAGAGATAGAGATAGGAGAGATGGAGAGATGGGAGAGGGAGAGAGGGAGAGAGGGGAGAGGGATAGAGGGATAGAGGGATAGGAGGGATAGAGGGATAGAGGGATAGAGGGATAGAGGGATAGAGGGATAGAGGGATAGAGGGATAGAGGGATAGAGGGATAGAGGGATAGAGGGATAGAGGGATAGAGAGGGGATAGAGGGATAGAGGGATAGAGGGATAGAGGGATAGAGGGATAGAGGGATAGAGGGATAGAGGGATAGAGGGATAGAGGGATAGAGGGATGGAGGGATAGAGGGAGGGATAGAGGGATAGAGGGATAGAAGGATAGAAGGATAGAGGGATAGAGGGATAGAGGGATAGAGGGATAGAGGGATAGAGGGATAGAGGGATAGAGGGATAGAGGGATAGAGGGATAGAGGGATAGAGGGATAGAGGGATAGAGGGATAGAGGGATAGAGGGATAGAGGGATAGAGGGATAGAGGGATAGAGGGATAGAGGGATAGAGGGGATAGAGGGATAGAGGGATAGAGGGATAGAGGGATAGGAGGGATAGAGGGATAGAGGGAGGGAGGGAGGGAGGGAGGGAGGGAGGGAGGGAGGGAGGGAGGGAGGGAGGGAGAGAGAGAGAGAGAGAGAGAGAGCTCCTTATGTTCGTCAGAGTTCCCTGTGCACGTCAGAGTTCCTTGTGCACGTTAGACGTTAGAGCTGATTGTGCACGTCAGAGCTCCATTAGGATCACGAGCGCCGAGCCACTCTGCAGCGATCGCTGGTCAGCTCTGTTTATGAGTAGCACCTACGGTGGTGACTGCAGTGGCAAGGCAATTAATTGATCTGCTCCCAAAGTAAACACAGCTGCACACGCTACCAAGCACACTTGCAATCGTCTGCTTCTCGTACATGTTTTTATGCCGCTTATGTAATTTTCACTGGGCTCGGGAGCCATTAGGACTGCGCAACTGATCGACAGTGGTCCCCTCGACAGACCGACAGTGGTCTCCTCAACAGACCGACAGTGGTCTCCTCAACAGACCGACAGTGGTCTCCTCAACAGACCGACAGTGGTCTCCTCAACAGACCGACAGTGGTCTCCTCAACAGACCGACAGTGGTCTCCTCAACAGACCGACAATGGTCTCCTCAACAGACCGACAGTGGTCTCCTGAACAGACCGACGGTGGTCTCATCAACAGACCGACAGTGGTCTCCTCAACAGACCGACAGTGGTCTCCTCAACGGACCGACAGTGGTCTCCTCAACAGACCGACAGTGGTCTCCTCAGCAGACAGGGAGCATTCAGCTGACTGGGGATCTTTGTTCCGAACTTCCCTCAACAGCTCCTGTCAGGGGCGGAACTTCTGCAAACTGACTGGGATGCCGTTCAAAGCATGGAGGAAATCGGGGGACCTGACAGGTTGGGGTAGCCTCCCGCTAGCCTCCCGCTAGCCTCCCGCTGTTCCTGGTTTCTTCAAAGGAATAGAGGAGCAAAAATGTATGGAATGCTTTGGCAATTAAAATGATGTAATTCACCACGACACTCCTGAGCATTAGTGTTCTAATTTATGTAGAAAAATTCCACTAAGACGCCACAACTTTCGAAAGGAATGGTACCTATAGCTCAGTTAATGGTACCTATAGCTCAGTTAATGGTACCTATAGCTCAGTTAATGGGTACCTATAGCTCAGTTAATGGGTATTATTTCATTCTCTCAATGCAGCCCCGTGCCTGTCACAGCTCAACAGCTTTTCTCCAGGTCAAGTACTGTCGACACCCGATATGGACCGGGCTTCTCACTTTAGGATGGTGCCACATTTCAAAATACAACTCAGGGATGGCAACATTGCGCTATTCGCCCCTCCCAGTGCCGAACGATGACAATGTTGTAGAAATAAATAAACACAAAACCGAAAGCCGATCTTGTCATTCCGCAGTGCATAAAGAGCACTCGTATATGATGATAGGGAAATCTTGATATTTGCTTAGATGAGATGTTGCCCAACGTCCGTGCACGCCACTGTTTCAACACACATTCACTTTTCACGACACTTCTTCACCTTCTCCAGTGCGGGGCGGGAGGCTGTTGTTGCAACCCTCACTGGTGCTCCAAAACGGAGAGAGCTGGCGATATGAAACAAAATAGGCGTGTCGCACGCGACGAGATCTCGCGATTTGTACTCGATTTGTGTACTTTGGGTCATTGGCTGCCCTTACGAAGCATTTTATATCTCAGCTTTGTTTCGCAGAAATCGGAAATTGTTTAGCCGTTCCATGTGTAAAAAAACGAATAATCGACACTCGATTGAAATGTTCAGCATTACATTGTGTGGTATCTTGGGGGAGAAAACGATGTTCGAAATGTTGCATTTTAATCCCTATGCCAATGGTAAGCTGAGGTCGACTTCACGCTATAACAGCTATAACGACAATAGCTATAAAGTATTCATAGCCATTGTTAGCCTGGCTGCCGTTCCGCAAATGTATTTCAGCTTAGTGGCGAACGGCCAAAATTTGCCAACATTCTCTCAAATTCGGTGTCTGTCAGAAGCAACTACTACGTCACGGGTGTAGGAACAACGGACAACGTCCCACGACTCCTCCAATTCGCTGACACACAATTCACTCCAGAAACGCTGCACGGAAAGCCTCTCCTTAATCCTTAAAAGTGCCGCTCACAACATTTTGGTCGCTCCTGCACACCTGCGGACGGAGCCGACCGGTGACCGGTGCGTGGCGGGACGCCGCTGCCTCAGGTGGACCTGTATGGGCACAAAATGACCTTGTTGTCGACGTGCCCCTAAACATCAATTCATCATCATCAGGTGGACCTGTACGCGGGCGCGCTGTTCATCCAGCGGGTCATGCGGTGGCAGGGCGACACCGGCCTCTACGTGTCGATGGTGCTGCTGCTGCTGGTGGCGGCCGCCTTCACCATGCTGGGCGGCCTGGCCGCGGTGGTGTGGACCGACCTGGCGCAGATGGTGCTGATGGTGGGCGGCGCCACGGTGCTCGCCGCCATCGGTGAGAAAGTCGTCACAATGTGGGTGCGCAGCTCCTCGGAAGTTGGCACCTGCACAGTGGTGGTAAATCTCACTTGAGCCCCGTGCTGTAACGGAGAAACTGGCTTTGAACAGAAATAGTCTTCTAAGTATTTAGTAGTTACTTTTTCTACATCAAATATAGCATGAGTACACAAGTATTTGCAATAGAATAGCTTGCAATTAACAGCTAAGTAGAAGTATGAACAGCAACGGAATAGCACGGACCACAATGTGCCCTGTCCAAGGACACCTGCACTGTAACAAAGCAGCTCTCTCCACCTTGTCCATTGATCAGGTGCGCAGTGACCAACGACAATGCCAAAGGCATGTACCAACCGATCCTTGGCGAGAATGCATTTGCAGCGGGTTGCTTCCGCCAAAAGTATTCATTCCCTGTCGTGTGGCCGGTGCGGCAGTGTGTCTGACTTCACGCTGTGCTCTGCAGCCTTTTCGGCCGTCGGCGGGTACGACAGCCTGGTGCAGCGATACATGCAGTCGTTGCCCAGCGCCAACGTCAGCCTCTTCGACAACAACAGCCGCTCCTGCGGTGCGGTCAGACATGACGCCATGCACCTGTTCCGGTCAGTACTGGTCCACCTGTTCCGGTCAGTACTGGTCCACCTGTTCCGGTCAGTACTGGTCCACCTGTTCCGGTCAGTACTGGTCCACCTGTTCCGGTCAGTACTGGTCCACCTGTTCCGGTCAGTACTGGTCCACCTGTTCCGGTCAATACTGGTCCACCTGTTCCGGTCAGTACTGGTCCACCTGTTCCGGTCAGTACTGGTCCACCTGTTCCGGTCAATACTGGTCCACCTGTTCCGGTCAGTACTGGTCCACCTGTTCCGGTCAATACTGGTCCACCTGTTTCGGTCAGTACTGGTCCACCTGTTCCGGTCAGTACTGGTCCACCTGTTCGGGTCAGTACTGGTCCACCTGTTCCGGTCAGTACTGGTCCACCTGTTCCGGTCAGTACTGGTCCACCTGTTCCGGTCAGTACTGGTCCACGTGTTCTGGTCAGTACTGGTCCACCTGTTCCGGTCAGTACTGGTCCACCTGTTCCGGTCAGTACTGGTCAACCTGCTCCGGTCAGTACTAGTCCACCTGTTCCGGTCAGTACTGGTCCACCTGTTCCGGTCAGTACTGGTCCACCTGTTCCGGTCAGTACCCGCCCACCTGTTCCGGTCAGTGCTGGTCCACCTGTTCCGGTCAGTACCCGTCCACATTTTCGGGTCAATACCAGTTTATCTGTTCTGGTCAGTACTGGTTTGATATATTATGGTCAATACCAGTTTATATCAGTACCAGTTTACCCGTTTCGGTCAGCACTGGTCTGATTTATTCTGGCCAATACCAGTTTACCTGGTCTGGCCAGCACTAATCCGATCTATTCTGGCCGAAACTGGCGTGGCCACTCTTCCATCACACTCACTGTCCACCAGTCCGGACCACTACAGCAAACACTCGGCTTGAAAAGAAGCAAATCGTGCCTACTACCCTTCTGCCAGAAAGCCAATTATAACACGTGGTTTAAAAATAAGGGACTAACCAGCTGTCAACTGTTGACGGCTGCTCCAATGTTGGCGTGTGTACAATTATAACCCCTGTATTAATATTTCACAGAGATCCAGTCAACTCTGACCTGCCGTGGCCTGGGATGGTGTTCGGCATGGCCATCATCTCGCTCTGGTACTGGTGCTCCGATCAGGTAGGCCGGGTTGGCTCTGGTACTGGTGCTCAGATAACCCAGGCCGGGTTGGTTCTGGTACTGGTGCTCAGATAACCCAGGCCGCGTTGGCTCTGGTACTGGTGCTCCGATCAGGTTGGCCGGGTTGGCTCTGACGTATACACACATACGTGCAAGCGCAGGCAATATGCATCGTGGCATGCACAGTGTACCCCGGCTCTCACTGACCACGAGGACAGCTGTCCGCAGCTGTAGCTACCTTCGGTGACAGCTGTTCATAGCTGTAGCTACCTTCGGTGACAGCTGTCCGCAGCTGTAGCTACCTTCGGTGACAGCTGTTCACAGCTGTAGCTACCTTCGGTGACAGCTGTCCGCAGCTGTAGCTACCTTCGGTGACAGCTGTTCACAGCTGTAGCTACCTTCGGTGACAGCTGTCCGCAGCTGTAGCTACCTTTTGTGACAGCTGTCCACAGCTGTAGCTACTTTTGTGACAGCTGTTCACAGCTGTAGCTACCTTTTATGACAGCTGTCCACTGGAACGGTGGTCCTCTGTTTCGGCTGTGTACTGTGACAGTAGCCCTCTGTTACGGCTGTGCACTGTGACAGTAGCCTTCTGTTACGGCTGTGCACTGTGACAGTAACCCTCTGTTACGGCTGTGTACTGTGACAGTAGCCCTCTGTTACGGCTGTGCACTGTGACAGTAGCCTTCTGCTACGGCTGTGCACTGTGACAGTAACCCTCTGTTACGGCTTTGCACTGTGACAGTAGCCTTCTGCTACGGCTGTGCACTGTGACAGTACCCTCTGTTACGGCTGTGTACTGTGACAGTAGCCCTCTGTTACGGCTGTGCACTGTGGCAGTAGCCTTCTGTTACGGCTGTGCACTGTGACAGTACCCTCTGTTACGGCTGTGTACTGTGACCGAAGCCCTCTGTTACGGCTGTGCACTGTGACAGTACCCTCTCTTACGGCTGTGCACTGTGACAGTACCCTCTGTTACAGCTGTGTACTGTGACAGTAGCCCTCTGTTACGGCTGTGCACTGTGACAGTAACCCTCTGTTACGGCTTTGCACTGTGACAGTAGCCTTCTGCTACGGCTGTGCACTGTGACAGTACCCTCTGTTACGGCTGTGTACTGTGACAGTAGCCCTCTGTTACGGCTGTGCACTGTGACAGTAGCCTTCTGCTACGGCTGTGCACTGTGACAGTACCCTCTGTTACGGCTGTGTACTGCGACCGTAGCCCTCTGTTACGGCTGTGCACTGTGACAGTACCCTCTGTTACAGCTGTGTACTGTGACAGTAGCCCTCTGTTACGGCTGTGCACTGTGACAGTAACCCTCTGTTACGGCTGTGCACTGTGACAGTACCCTGTTACGGCTGTGTACTGTGACAGTAGCCCTCTGTTACAGCTGTGTACTGTGACAGTAGCCCTCTGTTACGGCTGTGTACTGTGACAGTACCCTCTGTTACGGCTGTGTACTGTGACAGTAGCCCTCTGTTACGGCTGTGCACTGTGACAGTAGCCTTCTGTTACGGCTGTGTACTGTGACAGTAGCCTTGAGTTACGGCTGTTCATTGCGACAATTCCTTATGCTACGGTTGTCCACTGTGACAGCTGCCTTCTGTGAAGTTCTCCACCGTTACACTTCGTACTGTGACTCTTGCCCACCGTGACACTTGCCTCTGTGACGGCTATCCATTGTGATACTTTCCTCTGTGACGGCTATCCACCGTGATACCTTCCTCTGTGGCGGCTATCAACATTTATCGTTTCCTCATGCTACGGTTGATCACTGTGACAAGTGACCACCGTGACTGTTGTCCACTGTGGCACCTGTCTTCTGTGACGATTGTCCACTGTGACAGCTGACCCATGTGACGGTTGTCCATTGTGACAGCTGACCCCCTGTGACGGTTGTTCACTGTGACAACTGTCCTCCGTGACAACTATCTACTGCGACAATGCCTTTTCTAGTTGGTTTTTATATGGCACCCCCGCTTTGTGACACTTGCTTTTTTTTATCAGATCCGGTACTATGCATTGAGACAGCTTAAATATGTATCGTATAAAAATACGCAACAGTTCGCTATATAATCCTAGAAGCTACTCATATTGACCTGGTTAGTCCTAAACATAGGCCTTCAAACCGCACCCTGCTTAATCGATCGGTTATTTATCAGGCAGTTTTTTAAAACTTTCTTTTGATCATGTGAAATCTCTACTTAGCACTGATAAGACAAGTCTGCCTCCCATGCTGGCCGGTAAGTGAACGACTTTTTCCTGCATTCTTAATGACTTGGTGCTAAACAAGACGTTATTTCAACGACTGAAACACTCACAGCGACGCCACAGCATCGTCGGACGTCTGAGCGGCCGCACAGACCGGCAATCCTTCCCCCGACTTCTTCCCCCGAAACGAGGCATCGCCATCCGAACACGTCTTCCAGGTGATCGTTCAGCGGACTCTGGCCGCCCGGAGCGTGGCGCACGCTAAGGCGGGCACCGTGCTGGCCGCCCTGCTGAAGATGCTGCCGATGTGGCTGATGGTGCTGCCCGGCATGGCGGCCAGGGTGTTGTACACGGACCGGGTGGCCTGCTCCGACCCCGAGGCGTGCTGGCGACTCTGCCACTCCCGCACCGGCTGCAGTAACCTGGCCTACATCGAGCTGGTGGTACAGCTGCTGCCTCCTGGTTAGTCACACCTCGGGGCATGTGGTGTAGTTGGTGGGAACCGGACAAATGTACGTAAGCGAATGTACGTATGGCAGATGTACGTACGCAAATGTACGTAAGCAAATGTACGTAAGCGCAAAGGTACGTATGCACAAATGTACGTAAGCGAAAATGTACGTACGCGCAATTGTGCGTAAGCGCAAAAGTACGTACGCGCAAATGTACGTAAGCGCAAATATACGTATGAGTAAATGTACGTCCTTGCAAATGTGCGTAAGCGCAAAAGCATGTCAGCGCAAATGTACGTATGCAGATATGGACGTACGCGCAAAAGTACGTATGGCAGATGTACGTAAGCTCAGATATACGAAAGCGCAAAAGTACGTATGGCAAATGTACTGATGGAAGATATACGTGAGGGCAAATATGCGTATGGCAAAGGTACGTAAGCGAATGTGTGTAAGCGCAAATGTACGTATGGCATATGTACCTAACCAAAGGTGCGTAAACGAAAAGGTATGCATGAGTAAATGTACGTACATTTGCGCATGCGTACAATTGCACACACGTACATTTGCGCATACGTACATTTCCACATACGTACTTTTGCGCTTACGCACATTTGCGCTTAAGTACATTTGCGCTTACGTACATTTGCGCTTACGTACATTTGCGCTTACGTACATTTGCGCTTACGTACATTTACGCTTACGTACTTTTGCGCATACGTACATTTGCGCTTACGTACTTTTGCGCTTGCATACATTTGCGCTTACGTACATTTGCGCATACGTACTTTTGCCATACGTACATTTGCGTTTACGCACATTTGCGCTTACGTACATTAGCCATACGTACAATTGTCATACGTACATCTGCGCTTACGTACATTTGCTTACGTACATTTGCTTACGTACATTTGCTTACGTACATTTGCTTACGTACATTTACTTACGTACATTTGCTTACGTACATCTGTCATACGTATATTTGTCCTTACGTACATTTGTCCTATAATCGTAGTTGGTGCCACCTGGTTGGTGACACCTCGGGGCGTGTGGTGTAGTTGGTGCCATCTGATCAGGGGTACTTCAGAACATGTGATGCAGTTGGTGTCGTCAGGTGAGTGGAATCTCTGGACATGTTATGTAGGTGATGTGGTGTAGGTGCTGTGGTGTAGGTGCTGTGGTGTAGGTGCTGTGGTGTAGGTTATGTGGTGTGGGTGATGTGGTGTAGGTGATGTGGTGTAGGTGTTGTGATGTGGTGTAGGTGATGTGGTGTAGGTGATGTGGTGCAGGTGTTGTGATAGATGTGATGTGGTGCATGTGATGTGGTGTAGGTGATGTGGTGTGAGTGTTGTAGTAGAGGTGATGTGGTATGTGTGATGTGGTGTAGGTGTAGGTAATGCTAGTCACGTATCAATTCCTAGATAGGAAGATGAGATAAACACCATGACGAAGCTGGTCATCATTGTACTATAAGACAACTCGAAACATTTTTTGTCTATCTCTTCTAGATAAACTTGCAGGGAAATGTCAGGTGGGTCAATGCTAAGGACATGGGTTAATGGCAGGAACATGGGCCAATGCCAGAAACATGGGTCAATGTCAGGGACATGGGCCAATGTCAGGAACATGGGTCATTGCCTGGGACATGGCTTACCCTGTCTGGGTCGCTCACCCGGTCGGCCATGCTGTGCGTGGGCGTGAGCTTAGACGGTCTGCAAATAGCCATCGGCCGCCGACCGCGTCATTATGGAGATGGAGAGAGAATGGCCAATCGCCATGGGTGGGGCTGGAAACGGCTTGAGGATACCCGCTCGCCAGTCTGGCTGGAGACGAGAGAACTGTTTGAGCGCTCTGCCACGTCGGATCGCTGTCGGTTGTGCCGGCAGTCGTGTGTCTGAATTATCTGTCGGCACTTGTACTTTCGGCTAAGCGGTTTATCCTTCTTAAAGACTCTGAACTCTGTATCCGTACGCTTGCGCGAGCTATTTGAACTATCATCGCCCGTTTCATTGAATTGCACAAATATAGTGCAAAGTAACGCCGAACTTTGGACTGGGTATCGCGGCGCGCGGTTCTACTAGACATAACTGGTCTACAAGGAGAAGACTATCCTACATAATGTTCGACTTTGACTCACTAACATTGTTCTTCGTAAATATGATGAGGTGAGTCTGTAGACCACGTTGGCAAGATGGCATGGCCTTAATTTTGTACTGCCACAGCTCCGTGACCTTGCAGGACTGGAACTCAATTGTACGCCGAAAGTGCTCATCAAGCCTAAAAATGTGCAATGAATTTTAACTTGAATTTTGAACAGTCTATCAGTACTGACATATAAACCTTAGGTGACCAAATTGACCCGGCTCTGCGACGTTTGATCTTACCTATCCGATGTGACGATTTCAGTAAGATGTGAAGCGGACAGTGGCAGGTTAATATCCCAAGCTTTCATTCGTCGCTTGAGCATTTTATCGTCATCATCTCCTGCTTTCAGAAAGAATGAGATGCTGTGCGTGGGCGTGAGCTTAGACGGTCTGCAAATAGCCATCGGCCGCCGACCGCGTCATTATGGAGATGACCAATGGCCAATCCGTACGCTTTACGGACTGTGTGTCCTATGACATACCGAAATATCGGAGTATCTCCAGCGCCGATGTCGTATGTCTTCAACTGCCGTCGCTGAAGTGCCAGACACTCGCCCCGATTCACCTCCGCAGGCCTGTCCGGGCTGATGCTGGCAGTGATGCTGGCAGCACTGATATCCTCGCTGACGTCCATCTTCAACTCGGCGTCCACGCTGTTCTCCATCGACATCTATAAGCGGATCCGAACACACGCCACCGAGGTCGAGCAAGTCATTGTGGGCAGGTAACGCGGCGTGGGACATGACCCCAGAACACCAGGTGATTGTGGGCAGGTAACGCGGCGTGGGACATGGCCCCAGAACACCAGGTGATTGTGGGCAGGTAACGCGGCGTGGGACATGGCCCCAGAACACCAGGTGATTGTGGGCAGGTAACGCGGCGTGGGACATGGCCCCAGAACACCAGGTGACTGTGGGCAGGTAACGCGGCGTGGGACATGGCCCCAGAACACCAGGTGATTGTGGGCAGGTAACGCAGCGTGGGACATGGCCCCAGAACACCAGGTGATTGTGGGCAGGTAACGCGGCGTGGGACATGACCCCAGAACACCAGGTGATTGTGGGCAGGTAACGCGGCGTGGGACATGGCCCCAGAACACCAGGTGACTGTGGGCAGGTAACGCGGCGTGGGACATGGCCCCAGAACACCAGGTGACTGTGGGCAGGTAATGCGGCGTGGGACATGGCCCCAGAACACCAGGTGACTGTGGGCAGGTAACGCGGCGTGGGACATGGCCCCAGAACACCAGGTGATTGTGGGCAGGTAATGCGGCGTGGGACATGGCCCCAGAACACCAGGTGATTGTGGGCAGGTAACGCGGCGTGGGACATGGCCCCAGAACACCAGGTGATTGTGGGCAGGTAACGCGGCGTGGGACATGGCCCCAGAACACCAGGTGATTGTGGGCAGGTAACGCGGCGTGGGACATGGCCCCAGAACACCAGGTGATTGTGGGCAGGTAACGCGGCGTGGGACATGGCCCCAGAACACCAGGTGATTGTGGGCAGGTAACGCGGCGTGGGACATGGCCCCAGAACACCAGGTGATTGTGGGCAGGTAACGCGGCGTGGGACATGGCCCCAGAACACCAGGTGATTGTGGGCAGGTAACGCGGCGTGGGACATGGCCCCAGAACACCAGGTGATTGTGGGCAGGTAACGCGGCGTGGGACATGACCCCAGAACACCAGGTGACTGTGGGCAGGTAATGCGGCGTGGGACATGGCCCCAGAACACCAGGTGATTGTGGGCAGGTAACGCGGCGTGGGACATGGCCCCAGAACACCAGGTGATTGTGGGCAGGTAACGCAGCGTGGGACATGGCCCCAGAACACCAGGTGATTGTGGGCAGGTAACGCGGCGTGGGACATGGCCCCAGAACACCAGGTGACTGTGGGCAGGTAACGCGGCGTGGGACATGGCCCCAGAACACCAGGTGATTGTGGGCAGGTAACGCGGCGTGGGACATGGCCCCAGAACACCAGGTGACTGTGGGCAGGTAACGCAGCGTGGGACATGGCCCCAGAACACCAGGTGATTGTGGGCAGGTAACGCGGCGTGGGACATGGCCCCAGAACACCAGGTGATTGTGGGCAGGTAACGCGGCGTGGGACATGGCCCCAGAACACCAGGTGATTGTGGGCAGGTAATGGTGTGCGACATGACCCAAAAACACCAAGATGAGGGAGATCCGCATGCACCCTGGTTGTACCGCAGATTCCGCATGTCCCCGTGTTTGATGTCAATGATTTAATGAAGTCAATTCCGTCTGGTATTACCTCCCACTGAGGTGCAGGTATCAGCAGTGCTGTGCAATAGTATGCTGTGCTTGCGGACAAGAACAGCGTAAAGCCAATGACCTGTGACGACTAATTTTCTTGATGGCTTGATGAGTTGACCGAACCTAAAAGTCTCTCTTTTATATCTTATTAGCCCTGATGTAAGCTAAGTGAGCCCAAATGACAAACTCAAACAAACCAAACGAATTGATTCCGATGTCTGGCATCAGCATTGCTATGCTATGATCAGATGGAGTCACACGGTGCTCACATGCCTCACAAAGTGAGTTTCTTGTCCGAATGCTGTAGTCTTCCAGTTTCTGACTGCTGAAGGAGATGTGTGGCACCGGCAGCTACTATGCTCAGTTAGACAGTTATATTAAATTACCGAAGAAGTTCTCAGTTAATTGTATCAGCAGCCTGAATGTCACGAACATCGCCCGTTCTAAGACAGCTCGTGCTCTCGGTCAGGGCGTTCGTGGTCGTCATGGTGGGCGTCTCGATCGTGTGGGTGCCCATCATCAACAACTTCTCGTCAGACCAGCTGTTCGTCTACATCCAGAGCATGCAGTCCTACCTGCCGCCCCCGATCTGCGCCGTCTACCTGCTCTCCATCTTCTGGAGTCGTACCACAGAAAAGGTGTTGTACTGACGACTGGTGTGTCCCAGGCGGTCCAGGGACTGGCTGTGACGGTATTCACAGAGAGTGTACAGAGTATTTCGCGTCGTGCACTCTACATTTCTGCATGATGCCGACGTCGTGAAAGGACATGAGTGCGTCGTGCACACACACACACACACGCATACACACACATACATACATACACACACATACATGCATACATACATACATACATACATACATGCATACATACATACATACATGCATATATACATATATACATACACACATATGTACATATATACATGCATACATACATACATACGGGGACGAGTGGTCTAGGGGTTAGATGCTCGTCTCACAATCGAAAGATTGTGGGTTCGAATCTCACCTGTCGCTACTCTTCGCCCGCGACCAATCGGCGTGAGAGATTGGCGACGCTATATGACTCAACGGTCGACGTGTCGTAAAACCAATAACCAACCAACATACATACATACATACATACATACATACATACACAACACACATACACACATACACACACAGGTGCATAACCGATATTCAACGCGACTTGATATGCTCCTCGACTGCGTGCGACATCGGAGTGGCGGGTTCGGACCGCCGTCTGTCCTCGACTGTTTCTCTTAAGCCACACATTGCCAGAGGTTCGACAACTATTGCCTTGTTAGTAGTGCGTGCAATGTACAATCGTCATGGCTTATCAGTTGAGGTGCATTGCAGCGAGAGAACAGCACGCACTCAACAGCATAGGCGTAACACGTGTTCAGAAAGCACCGCGTCACTGGCAGCTCGCGACCGGCGACCACACCGCTCCGTGTCGCCAGGGCGCCTTCTGCGGGCTGGTGGTGGGCTTCGCCATCGGCGTGGTGCGGTTCGCCATGGAGTTCTCCTTCTCAAGGCCGGCGTGCGGCTCGACAGCGGCCGACCTGCGGCCCGCCTGGGTCCTGCGCGCCGTCTTCGACATCCACTACCTGCACTTCGGGCCGCTGCTTTTCATCGTGGTGTGCGCGGTGGTAGTGGCCGTGTCGCTGCTGACCGAGCCGCTGCCCGCCGACTGTCTGCACCGGCTGACCTTCTGGAGCCGCCACAGCACGGCGGTCAGGCGGCCGCTGCCCGACGCCGGCGACGCCGGCCACGGGATGACAAGCCGGACGAGTTCACCCTCGCTGCTGGTGAGTGGTTCTGCTGCTTCGGCCGTGACCGCCAGCACCGACGTTGAGGCAGGGGGGGACCTTCACCAAAACTGTTGGGAATATCCGATGCACGGAGGAGACTAATTTGGAGGAGCCAAATCGGCTTGGTGGATGCACCCCATAGCGACCGTATGATGAAAGCTGACAGTGGGGAAACACGCTAGCTCTAAGTGTATCCGGCTCTCCGAAGTTATACAAAGCTCCATCCCTGCGTTGAGTTGCGAGCCGACGTGATTGTTGCAGAAGCACGGAAAGGGGAGGGACAAACTGGTCGTATTCCACCCGTGCCGAATCCGAACGCAATGGTACAGGAGAAAATGCAATATAATGGCGCCTTGTTTTGCTTACGGCGGCTTCGAAGCGGCATACCTGAACATCGTGTCGTTTCTGTAACCACGACAGAAGCCCTAGTGTAGCCCACGGATCTATGACCCATATCAGGCACCTCTTAGATCACCAGGCTTAAATAGCCGTATATACAAATATTTTAGCTGAAGATGGCCTCGACGTGGTCTCTTTTTGATGTCCCGTGTCAGATGTGTTTATTCGAAGGGATCCCGATGCAATCAGAACAATCTTTGAGAATGCATCATGGCTTCTGTACCCCAATCAATACCAGAGGAGCTTCTTAGATAACCACGTCGGAAAAGTTACTACAAGGGCAGCTACAAAGACGAATGCCTTTTGCTACTTGAAAGTGTCCATGGTAATGTAACACTCCCAGTCCATGAGAAATTCTACTTTTTACGTATCGTATGGCCTCTCCGTCCCTTTTTGCGGGCTCCTTCATGAGCTTCGTGTGTTTGCTGAAATGCAGTGAGAGTATGCCTTGTGAGTTGTGCTGTAGTGTTCAAGAGTTTTTTTCCAGGGGAGGCTGCACAATACCTGTACCAACATCTAGACACTCGGGCGCTAGTGAAGTTTTCCAAAGTCGTTCCAGAATTTCAGGTGGTGTTTTTGAATGACCTTGTGGTTTCTAGATGCTTCAGGTGGTGCTTTTTCACACATCATCATGGGCGCAGATGTTGAATGTCTAGCAGCTAGGAGATGCTCAGCCACCCACTAAGCACAAAGGTTCCACCCATGCGCTCGAGGATCTAGGCATTGGCAGGACCTACTGACTGTGCGGTGCCCTACTGTGAGGGTCAATCTGCACACCCTTGAATATTTAACGCTAAAGGCCCTTCCCCTCCGAAGGCCCTTGCCACCACCGAAAGTTGTCAGCGAAAGACTGACAACTCCGAGAGAAAGTGGCGCCCCATGCGGATTTCCAAGAGCACCACCTCCCCACCAATTTCCCGGATCCCGGGTGCCCTTCCGTGGAAATAACGCTGCCCGTGAACGGATGCCTCCATCCTCCTTCTCCCCCCTCCCCGATCACAATGTCCGGATCCGTCAGTGAACCTGAGTGCTACCCGAGAAGTCTGAAGGACCAGAGCACCTTTCCAATACGTCTATGCATTTATTAACCTTCCATTGCCAGAAGGGCACATCTTCACCAATGTTAAGATGTGTACTCGGATTTAATATCTGGGGCTTGTTTATAACAATGTCTCGTACCATTCGCCTAGCTGGCCAGCGCACTGTCCTGTCCGCCATTCCCCGTGCTGCGGCCATTGACCCGCGTGCCGGTGTTGCAGAGAGCGGCGAGTCCCCGTCCGCCTGCCGGCGCGCTATCTCCGTGCTGTGTTGTGTCACTCGAAAGCCAGCTGACGTCGACAGCGCAGCAGCCAATCAGCAGCCAGAGCCGACGGCCAGCCAGGGGGCGCAGCCAGATGCATATCTGCTCCACGAAACACGCAAACAGCGCATGTAAGCAACAAACGCTCTGGAGCTGTAGCGCAACCTGAGGGGCGAGGGGGCCCCCCCCCCCTAAATTTTTTTGGGGCCGGCCGGGGGGCCGGCCGGCCGGGCCGGGCCCGGCCCCGCCCGAGGGCCCCCCCCCCAAAAACCCCGGCAGGGCGCCAAAGAAAGGGACGGCTGGAACCAGCCCCCTAAAAAAAAAAAAAAAAAGGGGGGCCCCCCCAGGACCCCACCCCCCCCCCCCCCCCCCGCCCCCCCCGGGGCCCCCCAGCAAACAAAAAAAAAAAAAAAAAAAAAAAAAAAAAAAAAATAAAAATAAAAAAGAAAGAAGAAGGGAAAAAAAAAAAAAAAAAAAAAAAAAAAAAAAAAAAAAAAAAAAAAAAACACACCAAAAAAAAAAAAAAAATTTTTCCAAAAAATTAAAAAAAAAAGAAGGGGGGCGCGGGGGGGGGGCCCCCCCCCGAACTGAAATCCGGTTGCGCATGTCGTGACTTTGCTGGCCAGCAGTGGCGCAGCCAGTATTTTCCTAAGGGGGGTGGGGTAGGGGGTCCGACCAAAACAAAATGTAATGATTATACAGAGAAAGCTTCCGGCGCGTGAAGCACGGCGAACATTTAAGATTTTGCGTGCTGAAAATCTCAAAATTTATCGTTTCATCTAGTGTATTTTTAGGTGCTAGGGGAGGTCTCCGGCCCTCCCCTTGGCTGATCCTCTAAAGGTCATGCTGATGGGCGATCCAATTTAGTAGCCTTATATGTTTCATGAGGTAGTGTCGCTCAGCGTTCGTCTGTTGTCGTCTCGGGAACCGGCTTCACATCTTAACCGAGACAGTCTCATGCTGAGATTATGGGCAAACGAAGCATACGTATGGAGTTTGTGCAAATGGTGTCGGATAGTCAAAATTTTATTTTCAATTCTTACAACAGCAAACAAATATTACTGAACGGGTGAGAATATGAGCTAATAGGCTCCCGGCGATATCTCAATGCTGGTAGGCACAAAGTGTACAACAAAATAAACATGAGCTGTGGACGAAGTCTAAGCAATTCAATCAGAGGCTCTGTAACGGTAGACAGGGAGCACACGCTATGTCCCCTCGAATATCTTCAACACTTATTCTTACGCCAACGGACTTTGCATGAACAGAATCCACCGAAAAAAATAACAATATCTTCCCTCAACGTTTCGATCATGACAGTGTGCTTGGTTTAGGCCAGGGGTGTGCGCTCCAACATTTTAGTCCAATCAAAAAAGGGAGACGCTTGAGCCGACCAATTAGCGTTTGACGACCTCCGTCGATCGTGACAATGGTAAACAAATATTTTGTTTTTAGTGCCGCGAAACCGGTGACATCCACACACATATCAATTTTTTCCCTTGTTAGGGGTGACATTGTTATAAAGTAGCATTAAAGATGAAGATTAAAATAGCAAGAATGCCTTTGTAGAAAATTAGCACGAAGAATGGAACAATATATAAATAATAGCTTCCACAAGTTTTGCCCTACGGCCTTTAATATTGCCACGATCGGCGGAGGTCGTCAAACGCTGATTGGTCGGCTCAAGGCTATAGAATTGAGGGTCGGCTCAAGCGTCTCCCTTTTTGGGAAGCGGAGCGTTCTACCTGTGTTCTATAGCCTTGGTTTAGGCCTTGGGTTTTAATATTGTTAATTATTTCATCAGGCTTAAAACGACAGGTGATGCCACGAGCTTGTGCTAGTTACTGCTCCTCCCTTTTTTCCGATGGCTGATTCTTTTATAAGATGTGTTTCATCCTCTTTGCACCCAAGCAGACATTTTCCTTTTTTTCCATTTCGCTATGGCGTGTGCCTGTATGTATCGTTTGTTTCAGAACCCTGAACATCGCTGCCGCCTTCGCCTGCGCTTGTTCAGGCGCCATCTACGTCTACTACAGATGAGTCTACCGATAAGCCACTGTGCTGCTGTGCCCAAGCTCAGACCACTACCAATCTCTCACCACGGAACCACGCTGTTGGATGGCGCCAGCGCAGCATACTGGTGCTGTTGACTGGAGCTTGATCAGATCGTTCCAGCGTTGTTCGCTTCGTAGCTCTTCTGGACCGCACGTGCAGGATTTGCAAAGCTGTAACCTCCGCAGGGCAATGACCTGAATGTGAGGCTTATTGTGATTACGATGCATTTTTAGTAGTAGTACTAGATGTTTAGTGGTATATTTTTAGTAGTAGATGCCTTTTTAGTGTAGTAACGCGGCAGTCTGTGTCCACCAGTCATCGCTGTCATGAAACATTTTTAGGGGGGGTGCGCTCCGGAACGGTATGTGCTGTGTTACAGGCAGCATCGTACCATTGGTATTCGTTTCCGTGGGCTTCGTCATGTCGGATAGTTTGCAACGCTTATGTTTCGATCAGTGTAAACCGCTTGAGGATGATTGTTGACGTGATGCTGATGTATAGTTTGCAATCCGGGTCAAGATGGAGGGACGTTTTCCCCCTCATATCTGTGCGACCAATGGACGATTCCGGTGATGCAAATGGCGATCGAAAGATCAGTGAGTTTCATTGAGGGTAGATTATTTTGTTCACCCCGAGGTCACCTGTTGTTCACCTGTTAATGTTAATGTTGCAAGGCCGCTTAAGTGACGCGTCATCCTAAAATGGAGCATTATTGAAACTAAAACGTCAATCCTATTTTAATATCCACCTTTGATAGTCAGAACTTCAGACTTTGTGCATGTCCACTTCAGACTTTGTGCATGCGCTTAGATTAGGGCAAGGAATGTCGATTTTTAATAAAATAATACGTGGTGATTGTCGTTCCGCGTGTCTACAGTCTAAATAGCGTCGTGTGAAACTAAAGGCAGATAAAATTGACCCTTGCATCAGCTACAGCGTATTTCATATTGCGTCCTATTTACATGATTTTTATACCTGCGTAAAAAAATCATTAAATGTAGATAAATAGCACATGGACGATGGCAGTTTGAGCCACGCATGAGGTAAAATGCACACCTGATTAAACAAGTGGAAAGCACCACCACTAACGGCGTGCGCCAACTAAAAGAAATTCTTCCTTAATTTCGAATGACATACTTTTCAGCGGTAAATAACAGTAGACGAGACGCATAGGTGAAAATTCAATAACAAGTAGATTTCCATACGACGATAAGATATCCGCCATAGTTTCCCTCCTCTCCGAAAACTGAAAACATAAGCATAGTTCGGTGACGATGTATATATATATATATATATATATATATATATATATATATATATATATATATATATATATATATATATATATATATATATATATATATATATATATATATATATATATATATATATATATATATATATATATATATATATATATATATATATATACATATACACATCGGCGTGGTATGCCATATCATTTTGGTCGGACGAGGAAAACCTTTCACACTAAAGAATTCGACATGCCTTCTGAACGCTGGCTGTGGTGCGTGCTGCTGGCTGTGGTGCGTGCAATCGTGCTGGTCGCGGCCCCTGCTGTTCGCCTGCCCCCGCCTTGCGTCCGGCACTCGATTCCCACCGGTCCCTGTGACCTTGGAAGCGGCTGCACATCGCCAGGTGACCGCGTGCCCGCCGGCACTGGGTCAGCGATGCCGGGCGGTCTAACAGCGAACTCCGGCGGCCACCCTCGCCGGCGCAGGCGCGGCATGCGCGCGCCTGGTGCCAGGAAGCGGGGGAGCAAAGGCGCCCAACGCCGAAAGAGGAACCTATGGCCAGCTCCCGGTTCAAGACTCAACATTTGCGTGCTAAACATCCAAAGCATTAAGCCCAAATTACTGGAAATATCTGAAATACTACATCGCTACAAGTATGACATCATATGCCTGGCCGAAACCTGGCTGAAGCCCGCGACGCCCATCAGACTGCTGCTGCTGCCTGGGTACCAGTTGTACCGAGCCGATCGCCCCGACGGGCGACGGTACGGCGGAGTGGCGCTGGCCGCCAGGGAAGGCATCAACGCGTCTCCCCTGAAAATAACAACGGCTGTCAACCATCCCAACAGCAAGCTGGAGACGTTGTGGATGCTGGTTAAACCAGACAGTAATCGCCAATTCATCATCTGCACCACATACATATCGTCCACCGAGACTGAATGTGACCGACGTGAAAGTGGACTTTGTAGACCTAGAAGCACAATTCCAACGTATGATTGTTGACTATCCCAAGTCCAAACTTTTTATTTGCGGATATTTAAATTGTGACTTGCGGAAACCAGACTCGGGCCAAGGTAGGCGTGCGCTGTCTAATTTTATTTTTGATTACTCGTTATTTCAGTGTGTGACCTCGCCCACCTATTCAATTGGCTCTCTCCTTGACGTGGTTATCACCAACTGTCGTGACATTGTGCAGCACTGCCGTACACAATTTTGTCACTTTAGTCCGCATAGATTTGTTCGTGTTTCTGTCGATGTGCCCAGATCTAGACCGAGCGGCGCCACTGTTCGCTCCCGTTGCTTTCGCCGTATTGATCCGAATGTTTTGCTCTATGATCTTTGTTTGGCTGACCGGAGTTCTGTTTTTAATTCTCCCTCCGTCACGCTCAAGTGGGACTGTTTTCTGGCCATCTTTTTACCCATCATTGACATCCATGCTCCCATCAGGACTGTTAAAATCCGGAACCCTAGCGCCCCAGTCGTATCGGATGGAACCAAAGCTTTAATGTGTTGCCGCCGTGGTGCGCTGGCTGTCTATGGGCACCAGTCTACGGAGTACAGGGACGCCAACCGAGCTGTACGATCGGCGATTAGGTGTGATAGCCGGGACGATGTTGAGCGGCGCATCCGTGAGGATGGGCGGAGGTCAATGTGGCGCCATGTCAGGTCATTTGTCGGCGGCAAGCAGGCCATTCGTAAGCTGCCCGACGCGACAGCTGATGACCTTAACCGATTTTTTGTCCGCGTGGGCCCGTGCGTGGCTGACGAGGTTAGGAGTATGGGAGCGACGCCGAGTATCTCCTGCCGTTTGCCGCGTGTCGGTGCCTGTGCGCTTACCCTGGTGCCGTTGTCGCTATCTGAGCTGCGAGCCGTCGTCTTCGGGATGAACGGCTCGTCAGCCTGTGGCGAGGACGGCATCAACATCCACATGTTCAGGGTGTGCTTCGACTCGATAGGTGGAGTGCTCCTGCATTTGGTCAATTCCAGCATTACCCAATCCGATGTTCCTGATTCTTGGAAGCACTCCCTCGTCCATCCCATCTTCAAGTCCGGTGATCCCTGTAACCCTTCCAATTTCCGTCCTATCTCCATCGTCCCAGTCATTGCGAAAATTGTAGAGCGTGCCGTCCACCAGCAACTCTACAATTATCTATCCGATAACCACCTCCTCTCCCAAACTCAGCACGGCTTCCGTCCTCGTCACTCGACGGAAACCGCTCTGACCTCCATATCTGACCTCCATATCTGACCTCCATATTTGAGCAAATGCTTTGATGTGATAGATCACTCAAAACTCCTGTCAAAATTAAGTCTCCACAGCATCGATACTTCCTGGTGTTCGGCTTATCTTCAGAACCACACCCAGAGTGTCAGCCTTACTGACAGTCTGGGTGTCGTCCAAAAATCTGCCCCGTTGCCCAACAGCATCGGCGTTTTTCAAGGATCATCTCTCGGACCTCTCCTCTACTGTGTTCGCCAACGACCTCAGCCTGTTCGCCGAAGGCGCAGTGGTTATTCAATACGCCGACGACACCCAAATCTTGGTCAGTGGTAAGAAATCTGAAATTCAAAATATTGTCACTCATATGGAAACAGTTCTGGCCTCCTTCGACATCTGGTTTCGAGCAAATGGACTGAAAATTAACGTAACTAAGACACAGCAGATGATGTTGGGCAGCCCACAAAATATGCGTGCCTCACCGGATATCACAGTGAAATTTCGCGATCACGATCTACCCATCATTTCGGAATGCAAAAATCTTGGTCTCATTTTCGATCGCTCGCTCAGCTGGGACTCGCACGTCTCAGAATTGACTCGGCGTTGTTTTAGAGTTCTGGGTGGTCTATCGCATCTGAGAGGGCACCTTCCACCTGCCGTCATCTCCGCGCTGGTCAATGCTCTGGTCTTCTCGCAGATTCGCTACTGTATTTCTGTGTATGGTAACGGAGCCAAAAGAACCTATCTCGCATTAAAAAAAATTATAAACTACTCGGCAAAGGTAATTTTCGGCCGCAAAAAGTTTGACCATGTTTCGGATCTGCTGAGGAGGCTGGGCTGGCTCAGCGCGGATAACCGGGCCAGATATCACACTCTTTGCCTCACACACAAGTTGCGTCGTCATGGTGAGCCAGAGTCACTGGCTCACAATCTCACCACCATGGCGGAGATTCGTGACCGGACCACCCGTCAAGACCATAACTTGCATGTCCCCCGGTCCCGCACCGAGATGGGGAAGAGACGTTTTAGCTCTAGAGCGCCACTTATGTATAACTCACTGCCACCTGAGCTGACGCGACTTCCCGTGTCGATCTTTGGTCGTCACCTACGGCGGTACCTGTTTGACGTGCCGCCCGTGCCGGACTGATTTACTGCTCGACTTGCTGACGTTTATGACCACTGGTTTGACTGTTCTGTGAGTTTGACCTTTTGTGCTGTGTTGTTTTATCCATTTGACGCGATGTCATAATAGCCACGAGTCAATTGTGGATGACCTCAATACAAAGTCTGTCTGTCTGTCTGTCTGTCTGAAGGGTTCAAAATTGGCATCAATCCGAGGAGCATGACAATTTTCGAGGACGGAGGGAGGGGCAGGTCGGAGTGGGAAGATATCTCCCGAATGTCCAGTTGCAAAAGTCCTGGGTACACTGCTGCTTGTCATTCCAAACGTTTGTTTTTTTTCACGTCTACACCTGGTAAATAATACCCCACCAAAACCATTATGGATGATGATGCTCATGCAATACGCACTCTTGAAGTGATTGGAGGGATACAAAAGACGAGCAGTTACAAGGTTCGCAGATATGGGGAAGGCTTGAGTAGTTACAAATTCCATGGGATTCCTTGCAAAATCTGTGAGTATTTATGGGAGGGAGAGAGTCAGTAAACCGGTAAAATTATGTCGCATGACAACCGTCATGATTATGTTGTATAAATTGGTACAGCCGCACACGTTTGGAAAACACAGCTTTCAGTTGAAATTATGGTGTTGCTATATGGTCAAAGACCACCATGGCGAATGAATGTTTCAGAATAAATTAAATCTCGGCTTGCACCGGCTATGAAAGAAATTCCATGGAAGACTGTGCTGCCACATAGCGAGGAAATATGCCACGTACCTCCCAATCGCTCAGATATAAAAAGATGTACCATCTTTTTAATTTCGCTCACTGTGATATTCGAGTTGTATATATTCAGTCCATGGTTACCAGCAATCACCTTAAATAAAATACCCTAAGGCGGTCTGCGTGCCCGAGACCTGCGAGTGGCAAGCCCGACATTCCCGCCCCAGCGAGGCGTCTGTCGGTGTCGGCTCTTCTTACTGGAGGCGCCCGCTATGCGGCGCGTGCAGGTCACTTGTGGCGACCTCGCCAACTTAGTATATACCGTGACCCGGCAGGGCGGGATGAGGCTCGTGTATATGGCATGTTCCAAGACCGCTTGCTTGACTGGCAATACCGCCTGCACTTTTTAGGGGCAAATGTCTTTGTTTCTAGTGTTTTCTCATTGTCTGACACCAAAATATCACCGGAGTCTGTGCTACGCGGCAAGTGACACACCCTAGTATCCAGTCCAACATCTCCTACATTGAGCGGACCAGCGTGGCCAGTCCAGGCCCGGCCACAACGGTGAGGAAACGGCAATTTAAATTGTCTCTTCTCAGCAATTTTCAGCAGCAGTTTCAAGATCACCGCTCATGGTACACCGGGCTCATGCAGTGGAGGTTAGGCAGGGGTTGGGACTGGCGGAGCGATCGGAATATATTCACTTATTCTATGTGAGGAAACGTTCCATATTCAGCTACTTGTATTTTCACGAACTCAGTTTGCTGCATGTGTCAACAAATGTTGTATTGAGGTCATTTTGCAGTTAAGTTGGGGATGGGCATTCTTGGCTTGATAAAGGGGGGGCTGATGAAGGGCAATCTTGGCTGAAGGGGATGGTGCCGAACGGAACTTCACACCGTAAGGAATTATCACACGTGTTCACTGCAAATATCCTTGTACAGGTTCACATGTTTTGCTACACTGCGGATATAAATATGCATGGAACTCATCTAACTGCACCAAACTTTCATTGCAGATGCGGAATCTGGTTCTTATTCAATTGCAGTGATATATTTTCTACCTATCAAAGCTGGCATTGGACCACGTTTTTTCTCGCCAGGAGACGGTTCACGGTACACGGTTCGCATACCGAATGTTTTATAAGGTAAGATATTTGTTTGCACCATAACACATGATAAGCAGTGGGATAACGTTCGCTCAGTCTCAAAGGCATAAATCATTGTAGCCACCTCTAATACTGACATCGAATGATGCAAACGGCGTTGCCCTGATTCCCAGAACTGCGATTGTAGACACGATTAGCATTGAGTTCTGTCCAGCTGCTTTATCTGCCCGATTGAACCGAAGGCACATCTTGCTGTCACTTGCTTCGGATCAAGGGCAGCAGAAGGCTATATCAGCGGTAGGAAGTGGAGCCATGGTGGTGGTGGAATTGTGCTTCAGGGCGCGTCGACTGCGTTGGTCATTTTCCCCCCCATAAGTGGGGGTTCAGCCGCCCAAACAGCAACACCAAATTGGTACGGATTCTACTGATGCGAGCCGTTCTCAACTGGTCCGTGCAGCCAGGCCGGGACTACTCGGCTTCAGCGATCCCCAACACTGCATTCGCTACGAGCAAATGCCAACCATCTATGGAATAATGCCTCGGTGGGCCTGCAGCCAGGCTGGTCAGAGTTCGGTGGGAGGTCGTCTGTACCATTTGTACTTGTGCACGGGCAACCGATGACCACGCTGGCGCAGAAGGCCGTCCACGTCATCGATGTGCTGGTCGATGATTTGTCGAAGAGCGGGGTCGTCGAAGGCACGCTCGGTGATTGGTCCCGGCTGCGGTGGGGCGGTGCCGGCTACACAGTGAAGTCTCTCGGCCGGAGCCTGTATCTCCAGGAAGTTCAGCACGCGCTGCAGACCCCGTCCAGGGTCCTCCTGCGTTGGAGAGTCAGTCGGGTCAGCACCGCGTCGGTCCAACACAAGCTGCAAGGGAATAATAATTGTATTTTACGCCTGTATTTTACGCCTGTTAAATCGCCACGGAACCACGGTCACCAAAGCCAGAATTTCGGAGGAAAAGCACAGCAGTTAAGCAGTGACGCAGCTCTCAATTTTAGCGTGACTGTAAGAATGCTTTTTTGCAAAGACCGTCTTCTTTTATATTATGACACATGACTTCCAATAAAAATGATCAATGTAATTAGTAACAACATAAATCACATAGCAGGACAACAATAGCACCTTTGTAACAACATAGACTTGTTGTTCAGCTTGTCGAATCTACATCCGGAAATATTAGGCGCACCCAAGAGACAGGCTCAAACCCGAGCGAGGATCGTGAGATGGTTGAGGAGCTGAGCAAGCAGTTTAAATCGGTGTTTACAGTGGAGGATGTGACAAATCTGCCAACCGTGAACCAGAGTTCAGTGACAGATGATCAGATACACGATGTTGATTTCATTGATAGTGATGTTGTTTTTAATTATATCAGAAAAATAAAGCCAAACAAGGCAGCAGGACCTGATGAAATTTATGCAAGGGTATTGCGGGAAACTGAAAAGGAACTGGCAATTCCACTTAGTATAATATTTTGTAGATCAGTTTCACAAAATGAAATTCCAACAGATTGGAAAAGGGCAAATGTAGGTCCTATTTTCAAGAAAGGAGAAAGAGAGAAAGCTGAAAATTATAGGCCAGTAAGCCTCACATCCCTAGTCTGCAAGGTACTCGAATCAATTATCAAGGATATAATAGTTCGTTTTCTGGAAGGAAACAGATTGAATCAAGATACTCAACATGGGTTTAGAAAAGGGCGATCGTGTCTCACAAATCTCTTGGACTTTTTGAATTTTGCTACAGAACAATTTGATCAGGAAAATCAGGTTGATGTAGCATATCTTGACTTTAGTAAGGCCTTTGACAAGGTACCCCATGAACGGTTAATGATGCAGCTTCAAGTCCATGGCATTACAGGTAGCATCCTAAAATGGATAAAGTTGTGGCTTTCAGATAGACAGCAGAGAGTGATGCTAAATGGTACAAAGTCATCATGGCAAAATGTTCTTAGTGGAGTCCCTCAGGGGTCGGTACTGGGGCCACTATTGTTCATTATATTTGTGAATAGCATTGAATGTGGCCTAAGCAGTAAGGTTTTGAAATTTGCGGATGATTTGAAGATCTTTAGGGCAACAACAGGGCACAATGAGCAGGTTTTGCTGCAGAACGACTTAGACGAGCTTGTGAAGTGGTCCGAAAAATGGCAAATGAAGTTTAATTTTGATAAGTGCAAAGTCATGCATGTAGGTAGGCAGCATATGAAGGTGCCATACTTGATGGGTGGCCAAGTACTATCTGTGACTCAGCAGGAGAAGGACTTAGGTGTTATTTTGAACACAAAATTGGGGGCATCAGAACAGACCAAAGAAGCCAGGAAGAAGGCACTAAGAATGCTTGGGGCAATACAGAGGAATGTGTCATACAAAAGTGAGGAGGTCACCAGGAAGCTTTACTGTGCATATGTCAGGCCACATTTAGAATACTGTGTCCAAGCTTAGTCCCCTAGTTATGAGAAAGATTGTTGGCTTTTAGAGAGAGTACAAAAGAGGGCAACAAAAATGGTTAATGGTATAGGCAACCTGGCATATGAGGAAAGATTGAAGAAATAGAATATGTTTTCACTTAGATATAGAAGGCTGAGAGGAGATCTCATCGAGGTTTTTAAATTTGTTCATGGTCAGGAACAGGGATCCTCAGGGAAATATTTGAATTTAACAGAAATGACGCAATTAGAGGTCATCAATTCAAAATTAAAGTTAATCACAGCAGGACAAGGTTAAGACAGTCTTTCTTCACCAACAGGATAGTCGAACACTGGAACCAGCTGCCAGGAACTATTGTCAGTAGCAACACACTGAACATCTTTAAAAACGGCATAGACAATCATTATAAGAATAGGGGGCTTGTTTTTTTGTATTCCAGGGAGGGCTGATATACAGATCTGGTGGGCAACTGGTTCAGTGTCCAAAGTGCAACCAAGAAGGGCCCTTGTGGCTCATAGTTGCACTGATCTTTTATGTCTTTATGTCTTTATGTCTCTCTATCAGTGTAACATTGGCTCTTTTCTGGTGCACGCTTAGCCAATATTTGTCTATAAATGCCCAACCATGACGCCTTTCGAGTCCGGGCCACCAGGAAACAAATTGCTTGGTGCGCCCTACCGAAAATGAGCTTGGAACCCTTTCACCACCTCTGCTTTTTCCCCAGCACTCTTCTGCATCCACATCGAACCGCACGTGCCTGGAGCTCCTCGAAGTGGACGACCAGCAGGCTGTCGGCCAGCTCCATGGTCACCTGCGTGTGGAACAGCCATTGCTGCAGCTTCCGCCGGACGAACTTGTGCCACTGCTGGTCGCTGAAGGCGGTGTCGTCGGTGCCCGACCGGCCGGTCGGACCGTCGGCGGCGCGGCCGTCCAGCAGCACGCCGTACGGCTCCTGCACCAGCAGGATCGTCTGTCGCACACGCCGCGCCGCGACGCCAGTGTCGTCAGTTAGTTTAGTTAGTTGGCTAGTTTTTAGTCAGTTAGTTATTGTAGTTTGGGGCGCGTCGACTGCATAGGTCATATAGCGCCCATACCGCCAGCGTCGACGGCCGTCTGTGGACTGCTGGTGCTCGGCGGGTACCGGGTCGGGGGATTGTCGAGGGGACATGGCTGACCCTGATGAAGCAGATCTGAACGGGGAGGTCTCTGTGACAACAGCCCATCGGAAACAGTGGGATGATTGCATAGGCGCGCTCCGAACAAGCTAACTTATCTGTTGTCCAGAATATGTGACTGATGTCACTGTAAATGGACAAAAGTAAAAGAACGTTCCATGGGAACTTCATGAAATCGAGTGTGTCAAGCACGCACGTACTGTATTGGTGCACTATAAATGCTGATGGTGCGTAAGCACTGCGGTCATAGGCGTAGGAGCACAGAGAGCGGAATGGCCATGCTCCCACTTTTCGCATTCACAACCACTGGCCCTATTTGAAAATGTGGTTGGTCCGTCGTTCGTTTCACAAACGTCCGTACATCCCATGATGTGGTAATGCACGTGCATTGCGAGTATGTGGGCACGGTGATCCCGGGTGCATTCGGTGAGCAAGGAATGTTTTCAGTCGCGTCATGAAACTTTCCAAAACCGTTCTAACACCAGCAGTCAAGAATATATTAACGCTAACAATTGCGCAGCTGTGTGTTTCCGAGCAATTTCTGTTTCTGGTCTTGGAATTATTTTAGCTGGGATTTCAGTTATGCCGACTGGCATCGAATTCAAGGGCACAGCCAAATCAAAATATAACAAGAATAATATCCGTAGCATCACTCCCTTGAAGTATCACTCATACTTAAATGACTTTGGTTTATTGAATGCTTACTTGGTATGTTCGTGGTTACGAAAAATAACCATCATCAACAAATTGTAATAGGCAACATATGAGAATGTCGTCCAGGAGCCCACAATATTTCAGGAATGTGTTGGGGCAAACTTTGAGGATTCCCGGTCATTCCACGGAGTTTTCCATGGAATGTCCGCGTCGCGCGCCTTCCGAACACCAAAACTTGAAATATTATCCGGGAATAACGGAACACTGCGCCTTTTGCACTCTCGCGAAAAGCTGAGGGATGTGCTAAAACAGTGTGTTGGGAAAAAATATACTATTTCCTCCAAGATATCTTTCGATGCCTGATACCACATAGGCTGCTTTCCCTGGCAACAGCGTTCGCTACTTTTTCACGTAGAAGGTGGTAGCGGTTTGGTTCACGGACCATGCAGCCATATGGTTTAGTGTGAGTGTGTGCTGTGTGTACCTTGGAAGTCTCAAGATCGTCACCAGCTGACTTGGCGGCTGTGCCGACCTGGTGTCCAGCTCGACCTCCCAGCGGTGGCACGGCTCCGTCCCGTTGCGCCTCCACCCGTCGCAGGTGTGGACCGCGACTGGTGTGCTGGACGACGGTGCTGCCATCTACGTCCCGCAGCATCTGTCCGTAAAAGCCTGCGTACGGACAGGCGTGGAGGTGCGGATGAGCACTCACGCCACGTGTTAGCCACCCCATACAATCCCGCGTGCACATGGGCGTTGTTAGAAATCAGACAACGACGCGGATGTGTGAGTGAGGCACAACGATGGCCAATTCGTCTGACTCATCCGATTTGTTTTCTTCACCATGGAAACAACGCAAATTTGCTGTTAAGTGGGAACACCAAGGGGCAATTATGTACCATACCTTCTCGAAGCACATCACTGCTGTATGCTTGTTTGGGCGTGTAGGTCAAACATTTTGAGACGAAAACATCAACAAATATCAGTATATCACTCGCATCACTATATCGCTGGGGTATCTTGAGATACGCGGGCTGCGCACCCTGGTTCCTGAGGTGGTCCCGGGATGACTCCCAGCATTATTGGTTAACCCTGCTGCCACTCGCCACGTCCCAGCCGTGCGCACTCTCAGGTCATCCCTCCCACCACCGTGACTAACCCCCGTTTACCGCACCGTTGGCCGCGGTTACCGTTGTTGAAGAGAAGTGGATTGTAGTTGGCGGCGGCGGTGAAGACGCCGGTGGCGCCCTCTACCAGGTGGCGCAGCCAGGTGGCGCCACTGCCCGGCAGCGAGACCAGCGCCGCCGGCGGCAGCTGGCCGACTTTGGCGAACCTACCGCCAGGGGGAGCAGCGTGACTCGCCCTCCGGTGTGCAGCAGCTCTGTCGCTTCACGTGGTTATTGGCGGGCCATTACCACCTTAGTGGTTGATTTCTCATCATACGTATTCTGGTTTGATTGTTTGTTTATTGGGTGGCTCTCGACGCACTTTCTGTACGATCACGGTTAATGGCTACGCCCACACTGTTTCGCCGGTGGGCCGCAGGATTTGGAAATGTCCCGAGCAATGCGAGTGTTGAACCCGGGACCTTTGGTACCCAGGACTCAACACCTTAACCAATCGGTTATCCCCTCCCCACTACGTATTCTGACTTAAAATGAGACCACATTGGGTTTACCCATCCCAATGATTTGGGACCTCACAGAAATGCACAGGCACATTTCACCAAATCGTTTTAGTAAAACGTCGCCAATGTGGAATGTGGAATGAATACTCGCATTTGCGGCACGACAACAGAGGCAGGAGCTAATTGCGACTCCGCGCATGAGCACTGGCCCACTCAGCATGCCCCCGCACCGCAACAGCCGCAAGTCAACAATTGTTCAAGATCAAATCTACGGCCGCCCACAACCACTTGCCCTGTCATGCTGGCACATTGTCTTAGTTGTCCTTTTCTCCGCGTAATTCTTCAGTCCACTTTAGTGGCGCACCCAGGAACGGCAATGGAATCATGCAACTCCCTTGAGAGATCAGGGTCCCTTTGCGACCGAAAGCCTCGAAGAGTACCCTGGCCTCCTACACCTCGGAAGAGTGTCAATGAAGTGGACGCTTACAGATGCAAGAAACCCTGTGATTGCTCCTTCTGTGGACTGCGGTGGGTATCCCTGATTGGTTCGTAATTAGTATGGCTGTATTAAGTTTTCAAATGGTCATGCCCTGAGAGGATGTCTTTAAACCATGCTATGGCAACTTTGAGTTTCAAAGTGTCTCATGGAGGTCCATGAGGCCCTTTTAAGTTAAACAATGGCAAATTTAAGATCTGTAAGTGCCCTTCAAGATTTACGAGGGCTACTTTTGATTTTGGGAGTGCTCTTGGGGCACGTGAGAGGCATGATGACTTCGGGGGTCCTTTGAGTTTTGGAGGGATTTACTATAGCCCTGAAAGGGCCCATTGATTCCTCTTGGGGTCCGTTAAGGGACCTTCAAGAGACTTTGAGCTATAAGCTGGCTCCTTAGCTCTGGAAGAACCCTCTGAAGAGTGTGATGATTGGAATCAAGAAAATGAGCACGACAAGCTGAAAAATAACCTCTCAGGGGTAATAGAGCATGAATGAATGGACATGGGGTGAACATCTTGCTGGCAGCGAAAACTTCAATATGTGTATTTTGCGACTCGAATATCCGACCTGCTGGGCGGAAGCACACAACCCGAATACCCGAATATAACCATCGATAACAAGGCTGATGCGCAATTTCCATGGGAAATAATTCGGGTCGCTTCATCCCTCCTGCTCAATAGTTTCCAGTGGACTTAGTCCACCAGCTTTCTCAAACGTTCCTATATCCAATCGCACCGTTGTAGGCGCCTTTTTCGGAATTGAGCCTCCAATCTCGTTTGTCCCCACGAGGAAATTGTGAGCTCGTCCCTAACGTCCTGTGATGATTGCTAAAGTTGGCCGATGGGATTGTTCATCACAGAACCAAGCGACCAGAACCGAATTAACACGTCGCAGATTTGGAGATAAAATGCATCCATGATGCATTTTAACCCAGAATATCTTCCAATGTTTGTCTATGCACACACACACACACACACACACACACACCTACACACACACACACACACACACACACACACACACACACACACATATATATATATATATATATATATATATATAAAGTCATAAAAGTCATAAAGTATTAAGGTTTAATAAGAGCCACAGGGGCCCATCTGGGTTAAGCCTATCTAGAAAAGGTACTAGAAATGTACATACTCCCACCCCAATCAATCCCTTATCCCAAGTTCCTAGGAAGCTATATATCCCAGCCTATCTAGCACCACTCACTTGCTACCGCATAACACCCTCAACAATCACAAGCTCCTCCCATCATACCCATCGTGCCACCATAGACAATCTCATCAGCGTCATCACACATCATATATATATATATCACATCACACATCACATCATATATATATATATACATATTTAAATACATATTATCATACTTGGACAATTTGTCACTCCGGAACTTGACCACAGGCTAAGAACGCCAGTTTGGCTCCTGCATTTGTACGTTGTTTTACACAGTACGTGTACATATGATGAATACATTCACTATCAATACATATATATTGGAGTCACAGACATAACTGGGGATGGGGATTCACCGAGGTGGCGCCCAAGGAGGAAAATATGATGTTACCGCCGACTAGCTTCAGGTAAACAAATGCTGAGAGCTTACATGATGCCAAAAATCTCATGCGTGAGGTATTTTCGAACTTGCATGTGCTGAATGTATCATATATTTTCTGCAATCAATCGTATGTAAGATCTGATTTGAGCCTGAAAGCCAACTTAAGAGGTGCATTTTACAGCACATGACCGTTTACAGTGGTTCCCAATCGAGCAGTGCCAGTCTGACCTGACCACGTGACCTGGCCACGTGACCTGCCTACGTGACCTGACCACGTGACCTGACCACATGATCTGACCACGTGGCCTGCCCACGTGACCTGACCACGTGACCTGATCACGTGATCTGACCATCTCACCTGACCACGTGACCTGACCACGTGACCTGACCACGTGATCTACCACGTGGCCTGCCCACGTGGCCTGCCCACGTGACCTGACCACGTGACCTGACCACGTGACCTGGCCATCTCACCTGATCACGTGACGCCGACACCTGTCCTCTCCCGGCCAGCGCACGTGGGCCCAGGCGGTGGTGTTGTAGCGCAGTCGGCGGCCCCTGTACAGCACGTCCGGCTCCTGCTGGGCACCAGGAGCGCGCCTGGCCAGCCACGCGCCGTACGTCAGCCGCGGCTGCTCCAGCTGAGGCTGTCTGGCGGCCAGCACCAGCACGGCCGCCACCGCGGCGCAGAACACGGCCGCCGCCAGACAGAGGCGGCCGCCGGTCAGACGCGGCACACCGAACGGCGCCGGCCCGCCGCCCGGCCCGCCGTCCGGCTCCGACTCGGAGTCCGGCTCCGACTCGGAGTCCGGCTCCGGCTCGGAGTCCGACTCGGACGGCCGCTGCTCGTCTCGGTCCGGAGCGGCCAGCACCCGCTTGCGCAGGAACGCGAACGCGGCCACCTTGAGCATGGTGGGCGGCGGTGCGGGGCGACGGGTCGTCGGCTCACCTCACGGCCGTCCGCGCGGGTCTGGGGTCGGGCACCGGCGGACTTGGCTCCACCCGATCCACAGACCTATGTGTTTTCGGGTGTGTCAGTATTCAGATTCGTTGGCGAATCCAGATCTGCTCCCGTGCTGGATGCACGCGGTTCTGTTCCTCAGCTGGTAGCAGGCTGTCTCCGGTAGTCTCAGTTCCGCTCGTTAGCCGGTCCGCGTGGCTGCCCGGTGGCCGTCACACCGGCCACTGCAGGGCGACCTGGACACGCACGTGTTGTAGCCGTGCCGCCCTGCTTCCGTCACACCGGCCACTGCAGGACGACACAGACGCACGTGTTGTCGCCGTGTAGCCGTGTCATTGGTCGCCGACAGCCATGGTCACCACGGCCCGCGGCCCTGTGTATCGGCGGTATCCAGGAGGCGGCGGTCCAGTATCGACCTGCTCCACGCGGACCGGGGTCCGGCCTGTCGCGGGTACACACGGCCCGGCCGACTGCAGGCGAGAGGGTCCACCCGACTGGAAGGGGGAGTAGGGTCCGGCCTGTCGCAGGGACTACAGCCGACTACAGGACTGGAGAGGGCCCGACTGACCACAGGTGGACGGGTCCACCCGACTGGAAGGGGGAGTAGGGTCCGGCCTGTCGCAGGGACTACAGCCGACTACAGGACTGGAGAGAGCCCGACTGACTACAGGTGGACGGGTCCACCCGACTGGAAGGGGGAGTAGGGTCCGGCCTGTCGCAGGGACTACAGCCGACTACAGGACTGGAGAGGGCCCGGCTGACTACAGGTGGACGGGTCCACCCGACTGGAGGTGGAGGCTGTGGGGTCCGGCAGGTGGTGGCGATCTTACCGCAGGAGGTGGGTGGAGGTGGGGGCGGGGGCGGCCCGGACAATCGATATGGGTCTGGAATATTTCGAGCGTAAGCGTCCCTATCAGTGTATTTTCGTCTAGCCCCTGAATGATGTCAAGCGCGTCTTTCGGAGTGAGCAATTGAAATATCCACGTATTGACCACTGTGGCCTTCATAAACTTCATAAACCGTCAAGTTCGGGCACTTGCAGTCGCCTTCCAACAGAACGTAGAAGGTGACGACGGGCGACCACCTGACCACCTGACCACCTGGCGACCACCTGACCACCTGGTGACCACCTGACCATCTGGCGACCACCTGACCACCTGACGACCACCTGGCGACCACATGGCGACCACCTGACCACCTGGCGACCACCTGACCATCTGCCGACCACCTGGCGACCACCTGACCATCTGGCGACCACCTGACCACCTGGCGACCACCTGACCATCTGGCGACCACCTGACCATCTGGCGACCACCTGACCACCTGGCGACCACCTGACCACCTGGCGACCACCTGACCACCGGGCGACCACCTAGCGACCACCTGACTACCGGGCGACCACCTGGAGACCACCTGACCACCGGGCGACCACCTGACCACCTGGTGACCACCTGACCATCTGCCGACCACCTGGCGACCACCTGGCCATATGGCGACCATCTGACCACCTGGCGACCACCTGACCATCTGGCGACCACCTGACCATCTGGCGACCACCTGACCACCTGGCGACCACCTGACCACCTGGCGACCACCTGACCACCTGGCGACCACCTGACCACCGGGCGACCACCTGGCGACCACCTGACCACCGGGCGACCACCTGGCGACCACCTGACGACCACCCGGCCACCTGGCGACCACCTGACCACCTGGCGACCACCTGACCACCTGTCGACCACCTGACCACCGGGCGACCACCTGGCGACCACCTGGAGACCACCTGACCACCGGGCGACCACCTGGCGACCACCTGACCACCGGGCGACCACCTGGCGACCACCTGACCACCGGGCGACCACCTGATCACCTGGCGACCACCTGACCACCGGGCGACCACCTGACCACCTGGCGACCACCTGACCACCGGGCGACCACCTGACGGGCTGACGAGCGTTCTCATCCGATGCTCTTACCAGTCGTCCAGGGGATAAGTTAGCTCAGCCCTACGTCAGTTCCAACTAACGTCGGCCAGCCGACATCAGTCGAGCTGGGCCAGCCACGACGTTGTCCACACACCGGTATGCGATATGTCGGGTGCACTCGCCAGGTGCGATACAAACTGTGGTGTTGGCTAATGGCGTCTGTATTGGGGCCGCCCCAGCAGTTGTTGAGTCGGCGACTGGTGTGCCAATCTGCTGGCCGTAGCGTAGCGATCCAGCGTCCTGCTAATGCTGTCTGCGCCAGCCGCCTACACATGACGTGCAGGAAGTCACCAGACATCTTCCGCAGTGGGGTCAGCCTCGTTACTCGGCTGGCTAAGGAAATGGCGACCCCTCGGACCCGCCCCGATAAGGGGCTTGGAAGCATGGACGTGTTTCCGTGGGCTCACGAGCGCTCCGATTGTTTTATGGAAGAAACGCAGAACTTTTGGCATATGAAGGCATTCTGGGAAGTAATTCAAAACTTGGACATTCTAGAAACTTGTTCCGTTACTTGTCAGCGACTGGAATTCAAACCACGTACACACCCATGTAATATTTCTCACCAACCGTGAAGCACTAGAATAACGGTTATGGGCGCGAATGATCAACTGTGGTCGAAGCGCCGTAAAGCCCAAATAACTAACTCGCGTGACATCTGCTAAGGCAGCGTCAGACGCCGTCAGCGGTGCTGGATGAGTGAACGCAAGAGCCGAGCTGTGGGGTGTGGCTACGGGATATGGGCAGTGGTTCTCCCATGATCGAGACATGATCGGGCACCACACTGCGAAAGGAATCTTGTGGAACGGCCTCTCCTGCTCTCTTTTGGCAGCACGTAAAGATATATACCCTGTGGCATCCAGTCTTCGCATAGTTGTGGGAATTTCAGAAATAAGTAAAAGCTATTTCGACCATTTAGTGCAGGTTTGGGATACGCGCACTACATCCAGCAGAGGATCAGAATTCCGGAAATTTGCCTGCAACTTTGCCACATGTGCCTCGAAAAATACCTCCAATTCGAACGACATTGGCTGCAACCTTGTAGAAATGTTATTCATATGCCAAATTTGGTGTAGGCTTCGCGAACAAATGCACTACACCAAACTATTCTATTGGCATATTCTACGCCAAATGTTATTCATATGCCAAATTTGGTGTAGGCTTCGCGAACAAATGCACTACACCAAACTATTCTATTGGCATATTCTACTAACATGTTCTATTAGCAGGAACATTGGTAATTGGAGTTTTCGAATTAGCGCATCAGCAAATGCCATGGTGAATCATGGTCCCTTTTGTTCCACGACCTCCCGCCCAGTGTATTCCTCATGCGACAGTTCAGCAGGGCATTCCCCATCGGAATCGCAATGGTCCAGCGGTCGCCCGGCCTCGGAGTGCGCAGGTCACGTGGCGTGACGTCATAGTCTATTGCGGTGAAAGCAGCCAAGAAAACAAAGACAACGACGAGGCTTAATTTCAGTGGTGGAATTAGTACTTGAAAGCTGGAACACAAAACAATAAGTTTTTACGGTTCCAGGAGCGTGATGGTCGCGTCGCTCCGATGAGCTTCGTCACATACACCACGAAGATGAAGTCGCTGAGGATTATGTCCCCGTCAATAAAGAAGTTCTTATGTTCTGGAGAGTGTGATGATGGAGTCGAGTTGGGTCGCTCAGATAAACTTTGATCGTATGTACACTAGAATAGAATCGCTCGGGCTTTGCTCTCGATAGTAATCAAAACTAAAAATAATTTCGATCAAACGACCGTATTTCGGCCCGGAGCCACCTGTCTGACAAAGATTATTGACGAAGGCTTGCACCCGAAGTGCACTTTTGATCGTGAGTTTTTTCTTCCCGGTAATCATGAGCATAACGTTATTTTCCTCTCCACTTACGATATACACAATTCTCAGCACCGCGTATACTTCAAGATGCACTGAACGTACGCCATTTATCTACAAACTCGCTTTCAAAGAATGCCCCTAAGGTCTGCAAAATCAAGTGAAAATACGGAAATGTAAGCCGAAGTATTAACTTGCAAACAAGAGTGTGTTAATTTTGATACCGAGCTGAATGCACATCAAGTGAAGATAAATGCATTCCTTTCCTCCAACAGGAAATGAATGTCACGAGCGCTGTGCTATGCTTGTTCTTAAAATGGAGATGACGTGCTAACCATAGATGTATATTTCGGTGAGTAGGAACACAATTAACATCTTAATTCTAGTCGGTAACGGCCGCGACTACTCAGCAGCACTATGACTGGGAGATCCCTAAAAACACGCATCAAATCTGCAAAAACTATATTCATCTAGAAGCAGTCATTAGAGAGGAAGTCGTGTTCACTCGACTCTGCTCTCGACTTGGCTCAGGCGTCTGTCTTTCTTGGCAACATCGACATGGCGAACAGCCAGCAAAACAGTACAATCGGGCCTCGAAACTGCTCTCCATCGACACTCCGCAACGACCTGGAGCTCTGTTATCGCAAACGCGGACACAATGACTGAAAAGCGGCCACACCACCCACCCACCCACCCACACACACACACATCCACGTACACCCGCTCTACCTGTATCACAGTTCGGGGCGAGCGGGTGCCGGCGGCGGTCCAGCGGGAGGAACCCTGCAGGATCACACGTGTCTGCGAGGGTCGTCCGGCCAGCCGGCGAGTTAGTACCGCATCTCATACTCGACGTTAGACACCGGGCTCGGCGCGGCGAGGCGGTACGTTGGCGGGGTTAGTGTTGACCCGGCTGGCCGGGCCGGGCGACGTAGGCTCAGGCTCGACCGGATGCCAGAGCCCAGTCCGGATACCGGGTACCGGATACCGGATCCGGATCCCAGGTGACGGATCTGGCCGGCTGCGCCCGGACCTGGAGCGGCTGTGGGGGCTCGGATCACATCGCGCGTCTCGCCCTGAAACAGGCGATGCGTGTGCACAAGTGACGTGGTAGCTCTGGTTATGCGATGAAGTGGGTGAGTTTTTCCACTGTGATGTCAAAATATCGTGTCTATAAAATGAGAGGCACTGCGACTTCAGCCATAGATGCGGTTGTGCCAGCACAGAATATTTGATTGTTTATGCATATGGCATAAAACACGCACACACACACACACATACACCCACACACACACATATATATATATATATATATATATATATATATATATATATATATATATATATGTGTGTGTGTGTGTGTGTGTGTGTGTGTGCGTATGTACGGACAAGGGTGGAAGCTCCTGTCTTGGCTTTCATTGCCGGTGCAACACCAATATTTTGATGTCCCTCCTAGTTGTCACCCAATACTTGAATGGTCATTGGTCCTTGGTCATTTGTCAATGGTCATTCACTCATTGAATATGGAGAGGGCATGAAACCCCTTTGAAAAAAGGATAAAGAATAAATAATAAGAAAATAAAGAATAATGAATAAATAATAAGAAAATAAATAATAAAGAATAAACCCCTTCGAATAAAGCTCAATACATCATAGTACAGCAGGCCTTCTTCACTGATGTAAACGCATGCATATTTGGCTCTGGTTATGCAGCACTAATAATTTTGCACGACTCCACACTCGGTGCGCGTCGATACATGGAAGCAACGTGGCTGCATCACATGCTGGCAACACCAATAGGCATATGAATCCAATAGGCCTCTGGTACGGAGTTACGGTGATGGCGTTACCATGTCGTCGACGGTATACTGCCTGGCAACTACACAGGAAAAGGTTCGTTATTTAGGAGGTGTCACGGCTTAAATATAGTGATGGAACAGGCAATGTGCGTCATGAGATCACACGCTAATTGAACTGGAATGGGCGCAATGCGCAATTAATTCGGCCAATTTATAACATGCCCAAACACCCTGCAACAAACATTATCCCATTATCTGATGAGCCTATACAGCAGTTGATAACTTCACTATCACAATAAGAGCCGGTACCTAATGCATAGCTATTCAATATAAACAAACCATTATACTAAGGAAGCATGCGTAAAGCACAGCAAGTAGCAACTAGAGGGAGCACGGTGTCGAACTATGGAAATACATCCAAGCGGAATCCACCACATTCAACTGGAATAGCTTACGTCATGTAGGCAGCAACAGCCGCCGCGCCGATGACCTTGGGTGACCCAGCAGCATACGCTCTCCGGTCGCCATTGGCTGTCTGAACGCCTATCAGCCGCTTTTCCTTCATTGACTTCAGACCACCACCTGGAAATTGATTTCCACATGATTTGCACGCTTTTTTCATAACTAACTGACAGAATGAGCAGGGCGACCTTTAAGCTTACCACAGAACAAGATGTATACTACACATCGCTGAGTCAGTTAACGTGAAAGACTAGCTCAGCTTTACGCTATGCTCAGAATTCCTATATTCATACTATTCATTGTCTTAGACATACAACGATGCATAGAGGAACGTGCCGGCAAGCCATGTCGCATTAATTCGATTGGCTACCGAAGTGCTAAATAGAGAACACTGAAGTAAGAATAACAGACGCACACACACGCACACTCAGAGAGAGAGAGAGAGTATATATATATATATATATATATATATATATATATATATATATATATATATATATATGCCGCCCCGATAGCGCAGTTGGTTAGAGCGCTGGCCTGCGCTGGTCTTCCCTGTCCTAGCAACAAAGGATTCGAGTCGCTTCACACGCTCGCATTTAGCCCCCGGCTGGGAGGGTCAGTTGGCGGCTGGTCCGATAAGGCCGGGGACGAGGTACCGGGCGGCCGTGTCGGTGCATTGATGGCACGTTAAACTTTCAGTGAAAATTATGCCGTTGAACTGGAATTCATGGATCGGGTGGTGTAGCCAGGGTTCACGCAACAAGCTCTGCTTAGCAAATGGACCCTGGTTCATAAAGTCACCCTAGCAAGAACTTGGATTACAATTATTTAAAAATAAAGTAAAAATGGCATGATGTGCAAACACGTATATGCCCGCTCTCGCACCAGTGATGATCTCGGTGGTGGTGGTGACGATCCTCCTGGGGACATCCTTGGCTCGTCTGCCGCGCTCGCCGCCGGATATCACCTGGCTGGTAATGCGCTTCTGCGCCGACACAGTAGCGGACCGCGTCAGCTCCACAGACACTGGCACACCTGGCGGCAGAAGGGCGAACTTCGTCTCGGGCCGGCACCTGCGGGGTGTCACTTTGTGAATTGGTTGGGGCCGAATCACATTTATGATGGCAAAAACTGCCTGGAAAGCCATTTTCTCTAGTGTACATTCATTGACCCAATGGCTAAGCTCCGGTCTGTTTGGGGGGGGGGGGGACAATCAATTAATGAAGGGGAACATGCCACCCACTCCCCCCAGCGTATGCAAAGTGATACATTTACCGGTACCTGCACAGCTGGCAGCTCTTACAAGCAATAGAAAGGTTACGCTATGTGCTTTGATCACCTTACCGTTCTTCTGTCATGCTTACGTTGGACAACGGTGAGCAACGTCCAAGTTCCAACACCCGCTTCGTGGGAGCAATCTTACAGTGATTAGTGTGTCCGTCGGGAAATGATGGCTCAGATTCCACGGGGTCTCAGGAAGAAATCACCAAGCGCACGGACACCCAAACTCCCGGAGCGCATTAGCACGAAGCGTGAGTGACATGTGGCGAGGCACATCACAGCTAGCGGTGATCGCAGCAATCCACACTCCCAGCACCGGCCGTTAGTCAGCACTCCGTCACACACAAACGAACTAACACCAAACCGGAGCTGGCAGCAAATGATGGCTGCTAACTTACCGTTGCGTCTTTCCACAAGCGGGCCAACAACACGCGTATCTGTCACAACGAGGGGCGCGTCGGACTTCGTCTTGCGCCGCGTCACCGTCCGAGCCTCGGACTTCTTCCCCGCATCCACGCGTGGTTCGCGCGTCGTCGTCGTCGTCGTCGTCGTGGTGGTGGTGGTCTTCCCGCGCCGTTTTTGCGCGCGAGCGTCGGACGCGTGCAGTTTCTGTCGTTTCGTCTCCGGGCTGCGGGGTGGCACGCGTTTCTGTTCGCCAGAGCACTTGTCGGTGTCGTCCGCGCCGCCGTGCACCTTCACGGTGTGGACAACCGCCGTTAAGCGCGCGCCACGCTCGTTACGTGACGCCTTGGGCGAGCCGGTGAGCAGCTTCTCCAGGGCCGACTCGACTTTGAGGCCGATGGCCTCGCCCCGGCTAGCCGGCTCGTGAGGCCGCGCGCCTTTCGATTCCCCGCGACTGACGGCCTCCGGCGTGCCCGCCGGCCGCGGCTCCGCGCGACCGGTCGTCTCGTGCGGCCGCAGGCGCGTGTCCAGCGAGCGCGGCCGGCCGCTGCCGAAGGCCACACCCTGCGGCTGCTGGGCGCGCCGCTGCTGGCGCTGCTGGCGCTCCTCGGCGCGCCGGCGCAGCTCGGGCGTGCCGCGCGTGTCGGCGCCGCGATACGGCGCGTGGCCGCGCTCGCGCTCGCGCTTCTCGCTCGCCGCCGTCTCCGCCGAGCCGCGTCGCACCGGCGACGGCGAGACGCGCCGGCGCCGGTCGGCGGCCGGACTGGCGACGGTGGCGCCACTGTCACGGAGGCGGCGGCGGCCGGTCTCACCGGCTGACGACGTGGACTCTGTGGACAGGCCGCGGTTCTGATGGTACGCGGCGACTGGACCGGCAGAAGCGTGACGCTCCCCGGCTAGGCTATAGTGCAATACGCGCTTGCTCCCAGGAACGGTGCCGAACAGACTGTCGGACATTGATACTTACAAATGGGCCATACGCATATTTTCGCAGGTGAAAACGCACTCATGGATAAGGCAGGGAGTGCTTGCCTAGACGTTTTCAAGTTTAACAGTTAAGTGATGCTTTCAGCCAAAACTTCAGGCGTAATCATTTTTGATATATTCACATCAATCTGATTCCAGAACGTCTATGCAATTGGAGAAGAGATAATCTGGTATGTCCTGGGAGCAATGTTGGGGAGTTTTCTTCCGGAGGAAGCATTTTCAGCATTGCTGAAGCCCGAAACCCCGCCAGCACCAAATGTACACGAATGTCAACATCACCAAAGCTATAAGCATAAGCTTACATCTATTTAAAGTACACATATTTAAGATTCTCTCTGGTCTCATTTCAGAGCGATGAGCAAGACATTCGAAAACAGAACTTACCTGGCGTGGGGCTGTGCACTCTCCTTAAAATGATCGGTGTACGGTGAGCAGAATCCGAAACGTCGTTTTGGTTCGACGATGAGATCTCATGGACAAGTCCATCATGTGCCTGCAAACACGGAAGTGTACGTCAGGAAAGGTTAATCTCACAGAATTCCGGTCCTCTTGGAACTGGATGAAGTGTTTAGAGAGACGGCGACACCGGAGCACACGGGCCAGTCTCATCAGAACAGATTGTTGGTGCTCAGGCCGAGCTTCGTAAGTCGAAGATGGATGCTAGCTCGCCAATCGAATTGTTCAGTCGGAATGCTTTTGTATGTCGATGGACATCGATATCTCATAGTCAGTTGTACTTTTGTACAGTTGTACAGTTGTACTATTGTAGGAAATACGGGCCATATATTTGTATTATAACTTTTGCTTGATAATGCTGGATTTTTAACGGGGTTGTGGAAAAACACTTTCCCGAAAGATTGCCAATGTAGCAGAAGTGTCAACCTGAACTGATCATGAACATTCATAAACCTCCTTCATTGCATTAAATTATTACTGACAAAAGCTTAGCTGGAAAGGAATGTCCGACGTAAACAAATGTTGAGCTAATGCCAGAACAGGATACCCAAACCATGAATCATGCAAATTACAACCGCACGGTTGAAGAACATCCAACTATGTCTCAAAATGCTTCCAACATTAGTCCCCCTGCCTGTGAAACGGCTTAAACCCAAAGTATTAATGGGCATGCAAGTATTTTTTGTTGAAACTAAGCTCACACATTTATTACAGGACTAGAAGTGCACAAAATGCTATATGAAATTCGCCCGCAATAGGTACCTATCCTCTCACTGCTTGAATCGTATCGATTACAGATAAATCTATTTCGGTTTAATTTAGTGCCCACTTTTTCTGCACGGATCACGTCCCACTAACTCACACGTGCTTTGTTAGCATGGGTATGGTCAGGGCCATAGAACACAGCGGGCGGCCGGTGGTGTTGGCGGTATCCACAAGTTACCAACATACTATTAAGTTGTGAATTGGGAATTGTATGGTATTTTCCAATCATGTTCTCGATCATCTTAATGTGATATGAAGGACGTAGAATAGAATGAAAATAGCTATTCCAAGAGGGAGGTTCATCAGTTGCCATTCCTTTGGTTGCCATGGTAACCCTTCTTGGATGCTGTGAGAGAATGGGTGGCTAAACTGGTTGGACAACGGGTGCTCGGAGACAGTCGGAGATAGGATTTAGATTATCCGCAGCAGGGGCGTCAATTTCTGAAAATCTTGGGAGGGTCAATGGAAACAATGTAAATTGTGTGTGTGGGGGGGGGGGGGGAGGGAGTGGTACAGCCACCAAATGTACCAAACCGATACTCATGATTTGTAGATTTGTAGAAGACGGCCCGGGACATCATTGGTTTTTATGTTTTTCCACCTGAGCAATGATTCACTGATTGGTCGTCTTTATCCGTCCCGTCGGTTAATATCTTAATCCACTGCATGATGTCATAGTGACGCGAAGTTCGTGAGTGTCAGCAATCATTAATGCCAAGTACAAGTCACTGGCTACTTGATGGCTCCTGCATAGTACAATTTCAAGAACAAATACAGCGCGGGAGATATCTGTTAATTCGGTGTCTTATTCTGAGCATCGCTATTAATAAATGGTTCTGCGCCACATTTCTGCGACATGGGCTTCAGACCGACACCACATGATCTTTCTTAAGCGAAAATGTCGCACATTCCCTTTGAAATCTTTATAACCAACGCGGTCGACGCGCCCCTAAGCACCCCAAAATAAATTCCTTTTGACAAGGGTAAATATAAACTGGATGCTCGAATCTGAGAAATCCGACACAAGCTGACGAGGCCTTCGATCAAAAATTTGAAGAAGACATTTATGTGTTCCTTCCTAGTTCGACAACAGTACAGGGAAAATGGTAATCATATTTAATTGATGCGCATGTGTATATAGAATAGGCATGTACCATGAGCTTAAAAGACAGCATAAACTACTCTATGGTAAAACATATAGTACATGTATATGTCTAAGCAGTTCAAATGATCGGCCATGTTCTGCCGAAACGACAAGTTGAATACTTATTCCAGACTATTTTGGTAACATGTGTGTTAAACTAACTTATTTTGTACTCTCCGTGACTTTCGGTTATTTTGCCTTCTTATAAGACCACATATCTACTTGGAGAATGATGGTATATAAGTATGCATGCCTACCCAGGCCTCCTAAGTAGGTATAGATAATTTCCCCAAAAAAGGTAACTAAATCACTGCTCTAACATTAATCTCACCTTGCATGATAATGGTAGAGAGACAGCAAAATAATACACCTGTAGTGTATTTTATTCCACCAAAAAATACAACACCCTCCCCCCCAAAAAAAAAAAATCGGTACGCTTAATCTCGATACCATGTCTTTCAAAATAAAAAGTCCCGATAATCACAGCAGTATATTTCTTCTTCGATTCCAACATCCCATGGTTGGCTCCGCGATGCCACCCACTCACCTGATACGGTGGCGTTTGGACAGCGTCTGTCGTTCTGGGCTCCTCCACGACAGGAGAAGTCCGCGACGGCCGGTGCCAGTGCACCTGCTCCTCAGACACGACGCGTACCGCCTCGGGCAGCTGCTCCCACTCGTCGGACGACTGGTGCGCCAGGTGGCCCCTGTCCGGCGAGCGGCGCGGCGTCTGCCGGCCTGCGGCGGGCAGCTCCGGCTCCGGCTCCAGCTCCGGCTCCGGCTCCGGGCTCCGGTGGCGGCCGCGTCTGTCAGCCGCGCCTCGCAGGTCGGCTACACCTCGCAAGATGTCGCTGACGGCCGGCGCCGCGCGGCCCACCGCTGCCGCTGCCGACACAGCCCAGCTGTCAGCCCGACATAGGCCAACCGTCAGCCCGACACATCCCAGCCGTCAGCCCGACACAGCCCGACACAGTCCAGCTGTCATCCCGACACAGCCCGACAGTCCACCCGACACAGCCCAGCCGTCAGCCCGACAGCCCAACCGTCAGCCCGACACAGCCCAGCCGTCAGCTCGACACTGCTCAGCCGTCAGCTCGACACAGCTCAGCCGTCAGTCCGACACAGACCAGCCGTCAGTTCGACACAGACCAGCTGTCAGCCCGACATAACCCAGCCGTCAGCCCGACACAACCCAGCCGTCAGCCCGACACAACCCAACCGTCAGCCCGACACAACCCAACCGTCAGCCCGACACAGCCCAGCCGTCAGCCTGACACAGACCAGCTGTCAGCCCGGCACAACCCAACCGTCAGCCCGACACAGCCTAGCCGTCAGACCGACAGTCCATCCGACAATCCACCAGACAGTTCACTTGGTAGTTCATCAGGCAGTGCATCCGACAGTTCACCTGACAGTCCACCAATAGTCACCCGAAAGTGAACCCGGTAGTCCACTCAACAGTTCACCCGACAGTCCACCCATCACTTCACCAGTCAGCCAAAGTAACCGGACAGTCAACCCGATGGTGTACCCCGTAATCAACCACACAGTTCGCCAACCGTCAACCCGGCAGCTGTCTCGACAGCCAATCCGACAGTTGGCGGTGGGGGTCGCCCCCTCACAAAGGCACACAGCGCTTCACAGCCAGCCAGCTTCAACTAACTGAGTCGAGAAATAACGAGCACGCGTTGTTTGCGATGGCGCAATGCACTGCGGAACGGCGAGGAGAGCTCCTATCTGAAGCCGAAATAACTGCGCGGTAGAAAGTACCGAAATAAACTGCGTTGCCGCTGCATGCACATTAATATTTGCATATTCAGTGTTACCGTGCAGCGGTTCCATCATAAATATTTGGGAGGATGCGTAGATTATGGGTCATGGCGGCAAGTATGCGAGTCTGTCGGGATACCATGGATGTCGCCAAGTCGGAGGGGCAGCACCGGAGTCGGTTGTTCCCCAAGCCTGAAAGGATGCGACTTAAATCCGGGGACGTTTCAGTTTTAGAACAAATACTGATGGAAATCGAGGCAAAAGACTTGATATACAACCCAGCCTCGACTGCCCGGTGACGGCCATGGTGGACACGTACCATACTGCGTCCAATTTCGTTGAAAGTATAGGATGTTTAGAAATAAGTACAACCTTGCAACCCACTACCACCTTACCTCCTTGTCCGCACGGTAAAGATCCTTCGGTGCTTTTCGACTAATGTCGACACCCTGGCAAAATCAACTTGTTCATCACCCCTCCCCAACCCCAACTACAAATTATCTTGCGGAAGAGTAAAGCAAACCTAAAAACACTAGGCATCCAGGAGATGTCCCCCGCCCGCCCCCTGCCTTCAGCACCTTAACGTCACATGCACTATAACATAAGATTCTCTTAACACTTGCCTTAGACTTGGTTGCAAAGCCCACTCACTTTAAAGGCGGCGCAAATGACCTCTATGGTCCGGCACACCTCCAAACTCACTCCCCCCCAATTAACACTACCACAATCGCCCACAGCAAACTGAAGTTATGAATACACACAGCACTCAGCAATGCAGCCCAATTTATGAAATAGTACCTCCATTTTCGCTATGAGTACATGCAAAATGAATCCGCTTCAGTGGAAAGTGGGATCGTCTACCGAATAGGAACGGAACTCAGACTTCAATGCGCTATGCCCACTTGTCGAATAAGCATGGGTGTCACGGTCTGTCGGGGGCTTTCCGTGCTACAGCTCTCTCACTCAGCTCATGCTTTACACAATCTTAGGCGCAGAATCTCGCGCTAGATTTGCATGCGCGGCGCCGGCCAATTTCCCAGCCGCGGGTACGTGGGTCAGTTGGCATGGAGTACCAGTCACGTGACCGCGGCTCTGCAGAATCTGCACGGCTACACATACGGGCACGAACAGTGAGGCGATGGGACCACTTCTTCGAACAGAAACTGCAAGCATTTCAGAGGAAACATCACGATAGAAGTTAATTTAAGCCAAACTAGAAAGACTAGGCCTAGTTCTTGGTGAATAGAAAATGACTTGAAACGATGCAACACGAATCACTAAGGTTTAAAAAGCCCGACGGCTAGATAGCTTATACCTATCGACTTTTGCTGTGCATTTCGAGAAGATACTCACTAGGGCTTTGCCCTGGCTCATAATTATTACCATGGTAATAATTATGGTAGTGCAGTGCAATGTACGGCGGATTAGGGGGGACGCTAGCCAAGCGAGAGAGCAAAAGGCGTGATATCAAGCTGGCGTGTTGCAGGCAGAGGATCGGGGATGCCGCTGCGGCATACAATTTGTGGACAGCTGAAACTGTGCTCGTCTGGTGGCACGAGCAGACCGACACCTTGGTGCATCCAATTTCGGCAGCAGTACCTACAGGAATTCAGAAATAAATGCAACCCATTTCGACAATTAAAGATAATTCGTTCAAGTTTGGGATACGTGCAGCATATCCAGCCGAGTAGCCGAAATTCGGAAATAATTCCTCCACCTTCGTCATAAGTACATTGAACATGAATCCATGCTCAAATTAGCTGCACTCTTGCCAAATCTAGACTACTCTGCAGAATCTAGCGTTCGTACTTGCATGCACTATTCCCAGTTATCGAAATAACATAAGATCGACAAAATGCCACAGTCCTTTCTGTATTACAGCTTTTCCACCACCTTGTATTGCACAGAAGCGCTCATCGAGGCACTTGAATCAGATCGGCATTCAAATCGGCATCGGCAGAGCTGGCCAATCGCATGAGACGCGCGAATCACGTGACATGCCGTAACACAAAGTGACCGAAGGCCAGCCGAATTCACACAGCTACTTGCGCGAGAACAGGAGTAGCATAGTCTTGAAACAAATATTACGTGCACTACATAGGAAATATTAAGAGGAAACCTGGTAAAAATTAAACGTAAAAGAGCGGGGCTAATTTTGAATCGAGAACTAGGGACTTAACATGATGTAACAATAAAAAAAGAGTAAAGTTGCGAAAGCATGACAGGGTCGGATCGGGCCGAGCTGGATCGGGCCGGCCGGGATCGGATCGGGCAGGATCGGGTCGGGTCGTGTCGGATCTGGTCGGGTCGGGTCGGGTCGGGTCGGATCGGGCTGGATCGGATCGGGCTGGATCGGATCGGGTCGGATCGGATGGGTGGGATCGGGTAGAGTTGGATGTAGTCGTTCACATGAACATTTGACATACATGTATATGCATGGACTCGCTCAGGCTTCGTCCTTCCTTTTAATTAACGCTATGCAAATATATAATCCATACTATTCGTACAATTTATGATAATGATAAATACTACAAGATATGAACCTCAATAAAATATAGCATGAGATAAGGTATTCCCCATTTCCCGCAAGGGTATGGGCGGACTTGGGTTGGTGTACAGGTAACATGCCGCCATACCGCCCAGCACCATCCGACATAGCTATCCCGCTCGTTATTCTCGTTCTTGTGGTTTTGCCCCCTTCCATTAACAACAGGCAATGGACACTATATCGCCGTTTGCGGTAACTATGGTGCGCCTGGAAACCCAAATGACAAATCAGTGTGCACTGTATGGTGTAGCTGGTCAAAAGAAGCCGGGCATAAGCTATGGCAAGCAATGATACGTCGAAGAAAACTTCGTTATGTGCAGCAATCAATTTATCGTCCAGTGTTTGATTTTTTTTCTTCAATTGAGGTAACCTATTTTTTCCATGAAACTTGTAAATTCGAGCTTATTGTACTTCTTCTGTCCTTACAACAACAAAAGCATATTGTACAGCTGCGACAACGTCATGATGTCATGAAACGCAGCAGTCCGTATAAGCTGATCGATTCAATAAACATTACACAATGGTCATTTAGTCGACCACATTCAAAGTCGGCGACGCATCCGTCAAATTCAAATTGGCTCGGTAATTCGTACACCTCGGAACTAGCAATTAGCGGATCGTAAAATTTCCCAAATGGCAATTAACAGTTGGCTGTCGAAATGAAGCCATTGGTTTTCACGTCGTGCCCCGAGGAGGCAGATCTAGACTTCGGCTGGGGAAGCAAGCCATTGTTGTCCAACCCTAGCTGGATTCCTAATAATCAAGACCGCTTGAAAATGGCTGAGTGGGCATATTTTTAATTTTCCAGCGTTCATCAATGAAAGGCCCATCCTTCGTTCGACATGACGCCAACTTCTGCATTTCACGATGAGAGAATGTACTGCTAGGTAGCGTCAGGGCATTATACTTCCGACTATCTACAACCTAGTCGTCCCATTCAGAAAACGATTGGGGCGGCGGCTAGCAGTGTCTGATAAGTTTTTTTTGTTGGTGTGAACAACTGTCTTTCCACAGACGCTGCATTGTCATACACCATAGCTGTTGTTGCAATTGCTAACCGATCAGAAGGCCAACTGAGAAATGGTTGACCGTCAGAAATGCGGTAGGTCAACACATGGTGCCTCGGTACGAACGAAAAAAACCGGAATCCTCACGTACATATATACCTAACGTGCTATGTCGAGCTATGTTGTGCTATGTTACGCTACGTTGTGCTATGAAGCGTCGCGATATCACAAAGACAGCTTCCATCATAGGCTACGTCCCTGAATATATCTCCGTCTATGCACAAAGGCACAGCTAAGGGGAGGGGTGGTCGCCCCCCCCCCCTCCCCCCCGACGCCTAGCAACCAAAAATGCACTAGATCAAACAAGAAGTTCTGCTATTTTTTTACCACGCAAAACGATAAATTTTTGCTGCGCGACGCGAGCCGAAAGCAGCCTCAGTTTCATGACATTTTTTTATTCGCCGGACCGCGCCCCCTACCCTCCACGTCACAAAATCCCGGTTGCACCCCTGTCTATACGTGAAGTAGGTGAATTCAGTTCCTACAGCCTTCAGCGTGTGAGACGATACCATGCGACAGTCACTGTGCCTGACGCCAGTGGAATGGCCATGTTCAACAACGTGCTCGGTAAAACTCGAGCTAGCATTGCCGATCCTACAGACTACAGCAATGGCATATGAGAGATGTTGCACGCTACAATTTGTTAGCTGCAACGATGCTGTTGCAGTCGGCACTGCCCGTGAGGCTACCATCATGGACATGTGAAGTGTTACAAAAGGTAACATCGCTACATGGCCAATGCAGTCGATGCGCCCTAAAGCCTCTATAAGGTAACAACATACGACAAGAAAATTGGTACCGTCAGTACGCAAAGTGAAGCTATGTATCCAGCGCGAACAGACCGAGTGTGGGAGATCTGGACGCGAGTGAGTGAGCTGTCCGTCATTACGTGCGCTAATGGAGCGCAAAGCAACCGCAATTACCGCATGGAAACGAGCGGGTTGAAGTGCAGAAGTGCAGCGTTGTGTGCACCTATCTGAGTCGGAATCTGACTGGCGTTCATTATGACATAATAACCAGACCGGAGCCGGCGTGACGAAGACCGCGCCATGCAGACGTGACTCGCACCGCCATTAATCACGGCGATGAAACGAACAGACGGCCACCACCGATCACTCTCGATAGACTACCGTCCGGCGGTCGGGCGACGTGCGTCACCGGGCGGCGGCCGTCCGTCACCTGCGCCGGCCGCCCGCCGCCGGCCACAGCTGGTGCGGCCGGCCGGCCGGCGGCCGACGGCGCCGTCAGCGACGCCCACGGCTGCCGCGGCCGGCGACCTTGACTGACAGGCGGCGCCGGCCACCGGCCAGGCGGCGCCGTGCCGCGGAAAGGCCCGGCCGGTCGGCCGGCTCACGCCAGATTAACGCCGCGACGTGGCCGGCCGCGCCGGCCGCCCACGGCGACAGGCGGTCAGGAGGCGCGAGTCAGGCGGACGACGCGGCTGCAGGGCCTGACGGCGAGAAAGCGACGCGCGCCGTCGTCGGCGCGCTGATCTACGGACAGCGCACGTGCATGGCCTGCTAATGCCGGCTGGCCGGCGCTGCACGGCCCGGCCGGCCGGCCTTGAGCGTCGCCACTCACGTGGGCAGTAAGTAACGGTTGCCGGACAGGACGCAGGGGGCAGGGGCAGGTGGGGGTGAGGGAGCGTCTCACCTGGCGGAGCGGGGGCCGGCGGAGGACTGCGTCGGCGGTTGTCGACCGACGCCGGCGGCTGTGCGGTGCTGCCGGCCGCCTCGCCGGCGGCCGGAGATCGCACCCAGGCCGGCGAGGAGACGGAGCGCGCGCCGGGAGAGGCGGGCGGCGTGCGCACTTCGGCGCGCCACCGTGCCGGCGTCGTCGGCTCGCGCAGCGGCGCCGCCGACAGTCGGCGGTACCAGGGCCGCGGCGAGGCGGCCTCCTGCTCCGAGTCGGACTCGGACGGCGGCCGGACGGCGGCGCCGGCGGCGGCGGAGGCGGCGGCCACAACACGCGCGCGCCGCAGCAGCTCGGGCGGCGGCGAGCCGGCCGACACCTCGCTGGGCGAGCGCGACCAGCGCACCTCGCCGCGCGTCACGCCGTGTGTCACACCGCGCCAGCCGCCGTCGCCGTTGAGTGCGCGACCGCGCCAGCTGTCGACGCTCGACGAGCGCGACCGGCGGCCGGCGGCGTCGGCGGTCTCGGCGGTGTCGGCGGCGTTGTGCATTGTCTCGTCGTCGTCGTCGTCGAAGATCTCCTCGATGACGAGGCCCGAGTGGTCGGACGCCGCGTCATCCTCGCAGAGCTCCGTGATGACCAGGCTCGGACTGGTCTCGCGCTCGATGCGGATTGCGTGGATCGTCTCCACCACCGGGCGGCTCGGGTCGGACGACGGCGCCGGCGGCGATGCGAAACCGCTGCCGAAACCGCCGCCGAAACCACTGCCGAACCGACGGCCGAGGCCGCCGCCCAAACCGCCGCCCGAGCCGCCGCCGCCAAACGCACTGCCAAAGCCGGCGAAGCCGCTGAAACTGCTGTGCAGCCGGTCCTGCAGCAGGTCGATCTCGCTGCGGATCTCGCGCTTCTTCTGCTCCAGGTCCTGCCAGTTGACGTTGTTCCGGCCGCGCCGCTGCTCGGCACTGCGCACCCACTCGGGCCGGTCGTCGCGCTCCTCGCGCTCCTGGCGCGGCTCGGGCGTGCCGGACCGCTTCAGGATGCTCCTGAGCGGCCGCGTGCCGTCGGCGCCCGGCTCGTCGACGTCGTCGAGGTGGCGGTGCATCGCGGCCGCGTCGGCACCGTTGGAGAGCGCGCCGTCGCGCTGGCGCAGCGCCTCGAAGCGATGCTCGATCCGGCCCAGCAGCGGGGCGGTGTGGCGGCTCGCGTGACCGCCGGTCGGCTCGCCGGGCGGCGTCGGTCGCGGCGCCGCAGCGGCCGGCAGGCTGACGGTGACCGACGCGCTGCCGCCGTCGACCAGCCGCGCCGGACCGCTCACGTAGACTCCGGCGCGGCCGGCGCGCGCTGGCGCCGTGACGTCAGCGGCGGTCGTCGGCCGTATTTGGCGCGGACCGGTCTCGTGCCGGCCGGCCGCCACCACGCGAACGTTCACCGTATGCGAGGCTGTCGCCGACGCTATCTCGTTCTCTTTATTCTCGTCGACCGCCGGCGTGGGCCGAGCGGGCGGCAGCCGGGCCGCCGCCGCTGCCGAGGGTGACGCCAACAGGTAGCCGGAAGTGGCGGTGCTGCCGGCCGCGGGCGTGGGCGGCGCGCCGCGGAGCGACGCCGTCAGCCACGGCGCCGACCGGTGGCGCGGCGCGTCACACGACGGCAACCCTCGCTCGGCGAACGCGTCCGAGCGGACTCCCATCCGGCCGGCCGCCGCTGACGATGAGCTCAGACCCGGCAGGCTGGCCGGCGCGCACTCGCCCGCCGGGACACGAGCGTGCTGCGCGCCTGTTCCGTTGCAGAAGCGCTGCGCCGGCTCAAGGCGACAGCCGTTCACACTGCCGGCGGAGCTGGACGGCTCCGACGAGGCGTGGCCGGCGCCGCCGGCGCCCGTCTCGCGCCGCCGCCAGCGCAGCTCGCGCAGCCACGCGGGGTCCGCGTCGGCCGGCGGCGGCGGCCGCGGGTGGCGCAGACTGCGCCTGGCGCTGGCCAGCCGCCGCCAGGCCGGCTCCTCGCGCTGCTCGAGCAGCGCGCTGACGCACCGGCTCTTGGCGGCCGGCTGCGGCGCGCCGAGCGTGATGACCGTGGTGCGCCGCACGTCGCCGTCCGTCACCGACTGCGTCTCGCTCACCGACAGGATGTCCGTCACGCTGGACGCGTCGTCGGGGACGTCGCGGGGGTCCTCGGCGGCCGGCGGCGGCGGCGGCCACGCGCCGCGCCGGTACGACGTCCGGCCACTCACCATCAGCGGCGACACGCGCTGCTCGTAGGCGGGTCGCACGCCGGCCAAGTCCGACGGCCGCCGCCAGGGCGGCTGCAGACAGCCGTCCGAGCACGCCAGCCTGATGGCGGGAGGGCGGCCGGCGGCGGCGCCCGCGTCACCGCCCAGACACGGGCACGACGAGGTGCGGTCAGCAGTGGTGAGGAGAGAAGCGGGGCGGGTGTGCTGGGCGCAGATGAGCTCGTCGGCGCGCGTCACCGTCGCCGACAGGCGGTCGGAGCAGACAGCTGCGGCGAGCTCGAAGGCCGGGCGGTGGTGACCGGAAGACGAGCGCAGCCGCTCGCCGCCACCGGTCCCGTTCCGTGGCGCCTTTGTCGCGGCTCGACTGTCCACTGGTGACGCTGACCGCTGGGCGTGGGCCCTCCTCCCCGTCACCACTTCACCACCACCGCCCACCGACGCCGACTCGCCGGCGACGGCGCCGTCCGGTAGATGGCAGCACTGATACGCCTGTCGGAGCTGTCGCGCCGCCCAGCGGTCGCAGTCGCTGGTCTCGGAGCTGCTGCGTACGCCCGAGTCGCTGCTCTCTGTGGACAGCTGGCTGTCGGCGGAGAGCGGACCGGATGTTGCGCTGGCGGCTGGCTCTGGCCGCTCAGACGGCGCGCGGTCCTGATGGTTTTGTTGATTGATGCCGTCTGACTGGGTGACGCGGTCTGACTGGATGATGGCACAGTCTGACTGGGTGACACGGTTTGGCTGGGCGACACAGTCTGACTGGGTGACACACTCCGACTGGGTGATGTCACAATCTGACTGGGTGATGACACAGTCTGGCTGGGTGACACGGTCCAACTGAGTGACACAGTCTGATTGAATGACACGGTCTGACTGGGTGATGACCCAGTCTGACTGGGTGATGACACAGTCTGGCTGGGTGACACAGTCTGACTGAGTGACACGGTCTGACTGGGTGATGGCACAGTCTGACTGGGTGACACAGTCCGATTGAATGACACAGTCTGGCTGACTGGCGGGTAACGGCTGACCGACACTGACTGTTTTGACGGGCAGCGGCGGCGGGGGCGGGTCCGGTGCCGCGACAAACAGCTCGGAAGTCACTTGACACGCAGCACAGTCCAGCACAGTCGGTGGCGCGCACCGTGGCGCCTCGAGAACAGCCCGCACCGCTGGCCGCGCCTGGTCACACTGCCGCACTACCGTCGACGACCCTGTCTGGAAACCACCGGCGTCCGGGTGCAGCTCCCCGCCGCAAAATCCGACACTCACGATGCCACCGTCACAAGCGCCGGCGCGGGAATTCTCCGAGCACCGGGGCGCACGCACTGACGCAGGCGGTGACTCACTGTGCGGCTGGAGAGCGCCGGTGGCCGGCCGGCTGCCAGGCGGAGCTCCCGGCCCGGTAGGCTTCGCGCGCAGCTCGGTCTGTTCTTCCCCGGCGAGTCGGACGCTACCGGCGGAACCGCGCGCTTTCCGGCACCGCTTGGGCCTTTTCGGCGCGGCGCCACTCCTGGAGTTCCCCGTCGATCTGCACGCGGCCCGCTCGTCGGCCGCTACCGCGCGCGCATCGCCGGCGCAACGTTGCGTCGCGCCGTGCTGCCGACACGCGCCGGCCGACGGCGGCGAGTCCGGCTCGTCGGCGGCGTGCGGTGGCGCCGCAGCATGCGCCGCGTCGGCGAGTGCTCGTCGGCGGCGTCGCGCTCTGGGCGGCGGCACCGGGCCCGACGACGGCGGCGGCGGCGGCGGGGGCGGAGTGCGCGGGCGGCCGGCGGCCGGCGGTCGGCGGCTCTCCCGGCACCGGTCTGTTGGCCGTGTGGCCGGCCGCCCGCCTCGTCCGCTGTCCGCTCGGCGCGCCGCCGCCGTCCGCGGCCGCACATTGGCGCTGGCTGACGTCACGCGACAGGGGCGGCGCCGCACACTGGCCGCCCGGTCGATGACGCCGCCGCCGCGGCTGCAACAGAGGCGGACGGGTGGACGGTCAGCTGGTGGCGCCTGACAGCCGACGGATCGGCCGACCGGCGGGTGGCCGTTGGGCGCGCCGACGGCCGGCGTCCGGCGACGTTTGGCGCTCACGAGTCACGGCTGGTTGTTTTAGTTTTAGTGAGTTTTAGGGCGCATCGATCAGGTTTGATCATTTAGCGCCCAGCTCACAAGTCACGACACAGATTTCCCGGAGCGGCCCAGAAACTCGGCCCGGCACGCGGTGATTCACGTGCTTGGTGAAGGCACCAATCATCTGCGATAAATCAGTAGCACGGGGAAAGCTGGCGAGGAAATGAGATCGTTCAAGACGGCAGTTTAGAGCACAGATTGCGTCGTAGATAGCTGGCCCGTCGGAGGCCGGGAACGCAACAGCGAGCAAAACACCGTCACACTACTGTCATATACAAAACATGCGAATGCCACCACTGCTACGGATGCTGCCACCGTTCCGCCGCATTCAGAAAGGAAAGCTGCAAACTACGATACCATTTTGTTTGGCAGTCTCGGCGGTCACATTGCTATTCTCATTCGGTCGCTTTTTTTAGTGTCTCCCCCAACTGGCTTGTAGAGAGTTTGTGCCTGAATTACTATTGAGTTACGATTATGTTTTATGTTCCAAATATAGTTCACTTTACGATAACTAAATTACTTCCTACGGCCATAGTTGACTCATTGGTGACATAGTTGACATACTTGATGCATTATTTTTATGTTGGCAACCAACTGCGAGCTGAACTTGAACTACATTACACCCTATGTCCACGTATTTATGGGCATCTACATATCACTGCATTGATGCATTAACACATAAATATCACTAATAGTTCGAGACACACTCAAACAGAAGTTGAATACTTTGTTTTTACTAATGGTTCAGTTGTGCATCGTTTTCTTTTATCCTTTATCTTCTCTTGCAACAATTAACGACCATAGTTAGAGGCGCAGCCAGGGGGGGGGGGCACCCCTAGAAACCAAAAATAGACTAGATCAAAAACAAACAAAGATGATATGTTTACCACGCAAAACCAGGGAGTTTCGACGCGCAAAGCGCTCCGAGAGCCGTGTATCTTTCATGATAGCTTTGTATGTCGGGACCCCGTACGAAAATCCCGGCTGCGCCCCTGCCCGTAGTCAATCATGTTTCAATCAGGCGGCATACAAGAAAAAAAGTTGTAGTATTCAGGATGGAGGTGTACGGAGACGTTGTCTCGTGACTTGCTCTGTTGCAGTTTGCATTGTCGTAGCACGCAATTTCGCAGCCCTGATAAGCTGTATTCAGGCACAATGTCTCCCAATGGAAGCAAAGCACAGAGGCAGTCTACACTTGCAATTCATTTATCGCATGACGAAGATACTGTTTACCATTAAACCACTTGCTTTCTCCATTCACTCATTCGTTATGGGGTATCATAATAGCTGGACTGGCTCACAATAACCGGGCTAGAGTTATTCCTTTGGCAGTTACGTTTGAACTTTATTGGTGTTCGGTAGCCCGACCTTTGTTTGAAAGCTTCGTTGCATAATACGCTTGCAATTGGTCAATAACTTTCGCTTATTGCTTGATAACATTACGAAGTCCAGCGGTCTTCGACATAAGCGAGCAAACAGCATCATCGAGAGATGCAATGATAATGGCAGACAATGTCTACACTTAACCGCTTAGTGCATGGCTCATACACTGCGGATACTGAACGCTGTAGATACATGCCGGCCATTTTTTCCGATTTTCCATTGGGTAGCACCGAGGGAAACGGCACTTGAAACCCATGAAAAAGCATTTACATCCAAAGAAAATTACACTGGACCCAAGGAAAAGGGCATTTGCACTTTAAGAAAGATGCAACTTCTTCACTGTGAAGGGGCTCCCAAAATCTGTCCTCCATAGAAAGATGTCCGATTTGACCACTTAGTTAGTTATTTGGGCTTTCGGGTGCTTCGACTGCTCTGGTCATATTGCGCCCTGATTTGACCACTTGATTTGGAATATATTTTAGTATGTCTCAACCCAAACGGGGTATATAATATTGTACATTACATAGCATAATATAAAATGACGACCCTACGTTGTTTTATATGCCTGTACATGCTATAGCATGTATTTGTCACATGCTTTAGATACATCGAACAGCTCTGGTTAGATGACCTTCCTGTTTGTCGAAACCTGTAAATAGACCACAAAGCTAAATAAAATGCTGAATCCAAATTATAATTGCATGGGTTTCAGAGGAAAGCTGGTGTATGAGCACTAAATCTGAACAAAGCCAAGGTAGGAGGTTGGTAAGAAAATGTCGACTTGAAGACATCTACCATAACGTAGAAAATGAAGGATATTACGCAAACACTGCTCCACTAAATGCGCAGTTCGTGAGACCAGCGTCATGTGCAACTACCGTTCATGAGACGAAGGTCGTAGGACAGGCCAGAGGTCTGCGCAACGGAGATTCACCAGCATCAGTGCTACACAGGACACTAAGTAGAACAGGGCACTGATGACTGCAGGACACGTAGTAGGACGAGGCACTAAGGAGGACAGAACACTCAGCAGAGTAGATAGCTAGGCAGATGAGGACGCACAGTAGGTGCAATGAAGTCAACATCTCACCCCTCTTCCGAAATGCGTTTAGTTCCCATGTGCCCAGACACGTTGATTCCTGTCATGAACGCCACGAGTGGAAGCCGTCGGCCGACGCTGGCTCACGCTGACGTTGCAGTTGACGCCTCGAGCCCTGGCTGTCGCCCAATGTTATGCTTGGTCAGTTTTGGCGCGGAGCGGCCGACCGACCGTCTCCTGTTATGCCTATGCACATGATTGCATTCCACCGTCATATGAGGCGTCATCATTGCACACGTGGGGCGTGTTTGGGGTGCAACGACCGGACCGCTCCCTCCGCGGTGTGGTGCAACGGGTGATGCCGGCCAACGACAGGCAGGGCGTTGGCCGGGTGAGCCCTCGCCCCATCGCGACTGGTACCCTCTTGTGCGCGCGGCTGCCGGAGTCGGGTCTGGACGGTCGGTGAGGTGAGACGCTACCGCGCGGTAAGACGGTGCACGGGTGTCCGGCACTGTGGAAACTTGGAGTCATAATCTCGCTGGTGTTTGGTTTTGTTGGTTTTGGAGGAACTATTGAAATTGGTGCACAGTTTTCGCCGTTTGGTTAAATATCACCTCGGTCAATACAAGGGCAGTAACGGCTGGTAGTTTCGGAGAACCCGTTGAAGCTGGGAACCAGTTAGTGTACAAGCGGGGCAAACCTTAAACTATCATTGCCAGGCGAATTAAGCTTGCCTACAGTAGGGCACATGAGGGCTTGAAGGGGGTAGGACGATCAGGATGGCACTAGTCGGGTATGCCATTAAGAGAAAGGAATTAAACAGGCTTCGGAGGCTAGGCACTCAGGACATTAAAACTGGTATGGTACCAAAAACAGGAATCAGGACAGGGCACTAAGAGAGGTTGGGTCCTAAGCAGAGTGGAGCGTTTATGTGGATAGGACATTGCGGAGGGTGAGGAACTAAACAGGGCACTAAGCAGGCAGGGCACTAAGTAAGCCAGAACACTAAGGAGGGCACTAAGGTGTGTGGGTGTGGGGGGGGGTAGGGCACTCAGGACACTTCAGCGGTTAGATCACTAAGAGAGCAGGACACTCAGCATGACATTTATGTGGGCCCTAAGAAGGATAGGGCACTGAGGAGGACGCCTATGAGGGCAGGGCGCTAAGGGGGATAAAACACTATGGAGAACAAGGCACCAAGTGGTTGGAAAGGTAGTCAGGACAGGACGGCAGGGCACTTAGGACAGGGCACTTGATGGGTACTAAAAGGGGCACTAGGGCACTCAGGGGGGCATGACACTGATGAATGCTATGCAGGACCGGGTACTAATGAGGGCAGGGCACTAAAGAGACTGGGTACTTGAAGCAGGGTAGCCAGCAGGGCAGGACATTATAACGATAGGGCACTAAGTATGGCGCTGAAGAGCGTGAACTACCCAGGGCATGACACTACGTGGGCAGGACACTACGTGGGTAGACCGTGATGGTTCAGCATTCGATGACAGGGCTCCAAATAGGGTAAAATACTCAGGAAAGGAGGACACAACACCCAGGGAAGAGGGGCAGGACACCAAGCAGAGCAGGGCGCTGGGAAGGACAGAGCACTACGGTTGGCTGGGGCAGGGCAATGGACAGGGCACGACATCCAGAATGGCAGGAGGTTTAGAAGACCACTAAAGGGGACATGGTACTAAGGAGGGCAGCAGCACTAAACCAGATGGGAGTAATGCCCAGGCAGGTGCACTACAACTACATGACAAGGCACTAACAATCAAAAAGACATTTTATAGGGCTAAAACGCAGTGCTACCCAGTGGACCAAAAGTTAGAGGACTGGGTAGCACCAACCAAGGGTTTGGTAGCACAAGTGCTATCCAATTTATGTGAGAAAAAACTACCCTGGATACACGAGCACTGAACAGATCGGCACAGCGACACCTGGCGCATAGCTTGCGTATAGCTGACAACAAGCGACCTGTAATGGTTTCTTCTGCTTCTTAATAGATTAATTTCGAAAATCCTTTGCGGCAGGTGTGCGCGCCATGCGATAAATATTTCAATGCACGCGTCACGTAAAGAAGCTTCACAATAATTTCACCTTCGTTTCGAGTATAATCTCTTTGCAAAATGTCTGCGAAAAAACGAAATTCTGACTTCTGAGTGTGAAAGGCTGTTGAGTGAGTGAATGAGTGAATGAGTGAGGAAATTGATGAGCGGTATAATAAGTGGTCAGTGAATGAGTGAGGAAGTTGATGAGCGGGACGATAAGTGGTCAGTAAATGAGTGAGGAAGTTAATGAGCGGGGTGGTAAGTGGTCAGTGAATGAGTGAGGAGACGATTGCATCAGTTGCAGTGACATTTCATATAAGTTACTCACAGATATTAAGTGCTTAGTTGCAAAATGCATAGCATAATGTATGTACATGCCTTGAGCATTGTTGGTGGGGGCACGTTATATTTCCTTAATTGCATGGGTCATGCACAGAATGCGACTGGTGAAGAATAAGGCAAACCTGTAGTGACAATCACGTGCTAAAAACCGGAGAGGTTTTGCATGCTTGGAGGCTCATAAATATTTATAGGCGCTGGTGACTGGGGTCTGGCCTTGGCACACTGATATACCGTGCGTAGTCGGACTTGCCCATTTGGGGCCGCAGTAGCCCAGTTGGTAGAGAGCTAGCCACTTCATCGCAAGATCGTGGGTTCGAATCCGCAACCGGCCGGATTATCGAGCCCACTCGTTACCAATAGGCGCGAGAGGTTGGCGACGCTATGTATATGGTCTAGCGGAAGACAAAATAGCGTATGCTTATTTTGTCTTCCATGTTGAACATAAGTTACCGATCATGTATGCCTGTAGATTTGTGTGGTGTCATCACTTCATTACTTCATGGTCATATGGCAAATTTGAGTGCTGAGCTGAAGCTTATTATGTTTCAACTATTGTGATTTATAAAGATGAACCGAGGTCATTAGAGATCACCTCAGGTCAGTGGCCTTAGGTGACTTTGAAGAGGTCCACACCGCATCAGCGTGTACATCTAAACACCTTATTTTGCACCACTTAGGTCCCAATAAATGCATTCAATAATACAAATAGTTTTTTTGGCTAGGACAATAAGGTGATAAATTTAGTGAACAAATGCTACCTAAATTTTGCACTTCATCTGAACTCATTATTTAACCTCAGATCACAAACGTGCTTTTTCTTCTTTTTTTGGATCAATTATAAACACAAATTGATAAGGGCATCGTGTGGGAGCCATTACCAGCGGATGTGAGCGAAGGCCAGTATCGGCAGGGAATTATCCGGTCGGGGCCGGCCGGCTGGAGGAGGGGAGCCGGGCTGGCGGGCCGCGCTGCCGGCGCCGTCCGCACCTTGACCCCAATCGGGCGGCGCCGGGCGGCCGACAAGTGGCGGACACCCGCCAGCCGCGGGGATCGGCGGCGTGCGGCGGCCGGTCGGGTGCCGCACCCTGCCGGCCGGGCATCGCTCCACCCACCAGCCGCGGGGATCGGCGGCGTGCGGCGGCCGGTCGGGTGCCGCACCCTGCCGGCCGGGCATCGCTCCACCCGCCAGCCGCGGGGATCGGCGGCGTGCGGCGGCCGGTCGGGTGCCGCACCCTCCCGGCCGGGCATCGCTCCACCCGCCAGCCGCGGGGATCGGCGGCGTGCGGCGGCCGGTCGGGTGCCGCACCCTCCCGGCCGGGCATCGCTCCACCCGCCAGCCGCGGCGATCGGCGGCTGCGGCGGCCGGTCGGGTGCCGCACCCTCCCGGCCGGGCATCGCTCCACCCGCCAGCCGCGGGGATCGGCGGCGTGCGGCGGCGACCGCCACCGCGGCGGCCGGTCGGGTGCCGCACCCTGCCGGCCGGGCATCGCTCCACCCACCACCGCCCTGATGTCGCCTCTCCGACGCCGCTGCAGAGTGTCACCGACCCGTGTCACTCCGCGCCGCCCGACCGGCTGCTGATCCGGTGTGGGCCGGCGAGCAGACACGCCGCAGAGCGGACGAGAAGGGGTGGTCATTGTCAGCTGGCCCTTGAAGTTAGTCTTGCTGAAAGCTAATTCTCTCTGCCTCGGTTCCCACATTATCAGGGCTGACAATGTGGGAATCGAGACTCAAAGTAAGAAGTCTCTATGACTTCTTTTGAACTCGGTCACAGTCCATCCCACAAGCTCTATGACTTCTTGTGAGCTCGGCCAGTGGTCACAGCCCATCCATCAAGCTCTATGGTTTCTTGTAAGCTTGGTCGGTCACAGCTTATCTAGGAAGCGCTCACCCGATCAAGCAAGAACCACAACTGAAAACAACTGACTGTAGCTTTGTTCCGTGCAACTGAAAACCCAAAGGCGAAGAATGTGGCAATGCAGACATCACGAAAGAAAAACTAAGTTCTTGATAGCCGTTTAGTTTTACAGCTTCGAGAAGTTCCCACTTGGCTTGGTTTGCAGCACCAGCTTTGTCACGACTGCACATGATCCGACGGCGGGCTCGTCGCGACAGCATGCTCTGCAGCATCGACCGCAGACCATTGCATCTACCTGGAAATGGTGCGGTGCGCAGCGGGCACACCAGGCCTCGATATCGCTCAATCAGTCGGTCGCAGATCAGACGCTGCATCGTCACCACCTGCAGCGATGCCGGTAGCGGCTACCGGCTACCGGCTACCGGCTACCGGCTACCGGCCACCGTCTGAAGACAAAACCCACGGAACTCAAGTCCGAAACAGGTGGCATCGGGTGGGCGACGCTCGGCACCGGTGATCGGTTGTGTGCCGAGGTCAGATGTCACCGATACTCACGTGATGCATTGGCGCAGCAGTGACTGACCGATTACAACACACGATCCGATTACCGACCGCAGATCAGTGCCCCGCTGGCTGGTCAGGCGCTTGGTGTGAATAGTGCATGAGCACCACCGCTAAGCACGTGGGCAAAGCAAGCTAGTCGACCCAGCTGGGGTCAGGCCCATTGCCCAGTCATACTGCAGCGGATGCGTCGTGTGGTCCAGAGCGTCCGCTGTGTCCCGCGTCGCTGAATCTCATCGGCCAACGAGAAAAAGCGGAGACTTGCACGGCGCACAAGACAGTTTCCACGAGACTGCGCGCGAGAACAAGAAGATAGCTTTGACGGCCAGGTTGCGGTAACTCCGAAAGCCAATCAATCTTCTCGGAAATTTGTTATATATATATATATATATATATATAAAAAAAAATAAAAAAAAAAAAAATAAAAAAAAAAAAAAAAAAAAAAAAATAAATAAAAATAAAAAAAAAAAAAAAAAAAAAAAAAAAAAAAAAAAAAAAAAAAAAAAAAAAAAAAAAAAAAAAAAAAAAAAAAAAAAAAAAAAAAAAAAAAAAAAAAAAAAAAAAAAAAAAAAAAAAAAAAAAAAAAAAAAAAAAAATAAAAATATATTTATATATATTTTTTAGCGAAAGCCAATCAATCTTCTCGAGACACATTTTTGGACACCAGGTGGGACATCTTAATCTTTTCCCCTCGCAACATTAGTCTCACGGGAACCGTTATCACTCAAGCGAATCAGGACTAACATGGGTGGATTGAAATTGGGGTGAATGCGAGCTGGACGCGAAATATGTGTGCTTGTGTGTTGCATTTTATTGTTGGGTAGTACAGATGGAAGAATACATTTTCTCCACGAAATTTTCCGAAGTTGAAGAAAAACGTAAGTAGCTCCAAGTGGTTCTGACATTAGTATTGCGAGCTATTTTATCATCGAACTTACGACGAGAGCGCGTACCCTAATAGCCATCCTAATTGGAAGGTAAAATTTTAACCGTGACAAACTGGAGACCGCGCAATATCAATTCCCCGCATCATCTGAAGATGAACAAGTCCTGTTCGCTATCATTGGACCTTCGAACGGTCATGCCAGACGATATCAGGCAGGACGACCTAGGGTGAAACTTTACATATATCTGGCGAGTTCCAGGCCTCATCCAATTATTTCCATCCGCTTCACAATCAAGCCAATGGAAGTGCGCCATAGAAAATCGTGATTGAAACTGTTTTGGACTCACTCCGAAACCATGGTAGCAAAGTTTAACATGTTGAAGCGTACTGATCCGATGCTATCCATGTCAGCATTCCGGCAATGGACGAGTGACCAAACCACGACATGTTCGCTTCCACGTCACGGATTTTTCCCAGCGCGTCAGTGATTCGTTCTTACGGTAACGACTTGTCCCTGCGCCAGTGATTCGTCCTTACGGTAACGGCTCGTCTCTGCGCCAGTAGTTCTTCCTTACGGTAACGGCTCGTCCCTGCGCCAGTAGTTCGTCCTTACGGTAACGGCCGTCCCTGCGCCAGTAGTTCGTCCTCACACCGATGACACACGCTTTATCAGCGTCGCTCTGGCGCCAGTGAGCGCTCACCGGGGACGCAAGCCGACCACCAATGGATCGGCCTTGCGACAATGATTTGTCGTTGCGCCAGTGGGTCGTTCTCTGACGTCAGCAGCGCACGCGCGTGCCGGGGAGGCGCTCGAGGTGGGCCGGCCGGCCGGCCCGAGTTCCGTGCGGCCGGTGGGCGGTGTCCGCTCCGCCTGCTGACGTCGAGCCCGTGCCGCTGACCGGGTACGCGGGCGATGGAGGCGGCCGCGGACCAACATTGCGTCGGGTCAGATCGGACCGGGGTCGGCGACCCGTTCCCACGGGTCGACGCGCGCCGGCAGTCAAACCGCCCGGACAGCACGCGCTGCAAGAGTCAGGGCGCGCCCGAAGCGGCACCCGAAGCGGCAGCCGCCGCCGAGATCGCAGGCGGCACGTCCCGTATCAGACCGCGCAGTAAAGTTGGCCAATCTCGGGCTGGCAAGGGCCAGACCGGGCCAGACCTACTACTGTGATATCGATCGGTGGCTTTGCAGGGCCCGTGCACATCGGATTATCAGATTCGCCCGCCCCACACCGGCCCGTCAGATCCACCTGCTCCACGCTGGCCAGTTGGATCCACCTGCCCCACGCCTACCCGTTGGATCCACCTGCCCAACGCCTACCCGCGATTAATCTGTCGGCAGGAGCCGCCCACACAGTGACCGATGCTCACGGCTGTGCTGGACCACTCCGTGCGATACGCCGCCGCCGCCGCCGCCCGACACGCCGTCACCGGTCGGCAGGAGCCGCCCGACACGCCGTCACCGGTCGGCAGGAGCGACCCGACACGCCGTCACCGGTCGGCAGGAGCCGCCCGACACGCCGTCACCGGTCGGCAGGAGCCGCCCGACACGCCGTCACCGGTCGGCAGGAGCCGCCCGACACGCCGTCACCGGTCGGCAGGAGCCGCCCGACACGCCGTCACCGGTCGGCAGGAGCCGCCCGACACGCCGTCACCGGTCGGCAGGAGCCGCCCGACACGCCGTCACCGGTCGGCAGGAGCGACCCGACACGCCGTCACCGGTCGACCACGTGGACCAATCTCACTGGCGACTGGCCAGCGTTACGCCCACCACTGGCCGCTCCGAGGCAGGACTGTGTGGATGCGTTCTGACACAGCCGTATACATCTGATCAGACGCGACAGCCTGAATCTGTCCATCAAAGGTGCGCAGCTGTGCGTGCTTTGTTCGCAATCACCTGTTGACTTATGGAATAGCCACGAGGAAGGATATGGTTGCATCTTCGAGGATTCCAGACCATTTTGCAGAATATCGTCCTTACCCAATCTCAATTGATAGACCTCCTTGGAACGTTTTCAGTATCAATGCTGGTTTGAATAGTGAATATCAAAACTAGTTCAATTGAAGTTCGATGCGATAATGGTTTTGGACGAGATCTGTGATAGTTTTCCCTTTGGTGTGCGTTGGCGCTAGTGAAAGGTGATTGTGTCGATTCAAGGTCAGATGACTTGAATGTTCACTTCGATGACTTTAGCATTTTGGAGTCCCACTATCTAAACCACGCCAGAGAATGTTTACCTTCACAGTCATTCCCACTGCCGCCGCTGCCAGTTCACTGGCCAGTTTCGTTTGGTAAACACAGGCGGTCTTCTCGGCAGGCCGTCGCGAGCGACCCCACCGTCCGCTCAGCATGCAGGTCGTGGCGATCGGCAGTCGCGACGCACAGCGTCGCCACGTGAGCGAGGGCCAGGAAAGCGCGTGACGCAAGCGCCAGCGCGTCCCGGTCGGCTTTCGGCTGCGGCTGGCCGCGGCTGGCCGCTGCTGCCGACCACGCTGACCGAGCGAGCCGCCAGGTGCAGCGACGCCGCCACCGGCCAGCTGGTCTCAACACTCCAAATACGTGCTGGTGCTGAGTCACAGCCGTCACCCGTCCAGAGCCGCCTGGTCGCATCCGTTCGCCGAGCGGCTTGTCCGGCGGCAGGCGGACGGGCGACTCGTCACCGGCGAGGGCCGGTCGCCGAGCGGCTTGTCCGGCGGCAGGCGGACGGGCGACTCGTCACCGGCGAGGGCCGGTCGCCGCCACTGACCACGTGCACTCGCCACACGAGTGGCGCAACAAACGGCCTCAGGGTGGCGCAAGCGTGGCGCGGCAGACAGGGACGGGCAGCAGAGGACACCGCCGCGGCATGATTTCACGGACGTCGCGTTACGCAATGGACATGCATGCCGTTCGTCTTATGTTCGAGCTCGGTAAGCAGGGCGTTTTGTAACGGTGGCACTGCGGTGGACAACCAAATGGTCGTCAGATTCTTTCGATGGCGATGTCGGCATTCGGAAAGGTCTCTAACGAATCGGCGACTAACGGGCTTACGAGTTCAGTTTTCCGTGTAGAGTTTGATATTCATGTATGCAGATCAGTGAAACAAAAATTCCATAGACGAGTAACTAACACATCATAAACACATCAGAAAAGTGCCATATCAACTACGTGATACAAAAACACGCTGCACTAAAAGCAAGTGATGCCTAGCGTGTCGGCATGAATTAACTACGGCGTGACCGTATGGGAACTGAACGGTCTGCAGCCAAATTACCATGGTGCAGTATTGGTTCGGTTCGGACTGGTCGTGCGAGCTCGGTAACTAGCGATCGTCGCCGGCGGCCACAAATACACTCGGTGGGTATTACACTGTAGGTCCGGGTCAGCTATGTGTAGAGCCTCGGGCGCACCATAATCTGGCTGCATCTCTGCAGCTGGAATTCGGATGGCGCTTAATCTGATTGGCAGGCGACTATCGAACGTGTACGGGGCACTTACATTTTCGTCTGGGTGATGATCCCAGCACGACCTGACACATACCCGACTGCGCTCACACGAACTCGAACCAGCTCCGCGCAACACGGCACATGACGGATAAAATGTAGGCACATCGAGCACAGACCAAGCCTGGACACGAGCAGGGCTGTGGGCCGACAGGGCCTGACCTGGGCCATCTGAGCTTGTCCTGGACTTAGACGCGTTGAGCTGGACGCTGGCCAGACCCGAGTCATGGATTGCGGTGACGTGCACGTGCGATTACACGGCGCCGAGTGACGGGCAGACGGAGCCGTGGCGGGCGGCTCGCGACGCCCGGACAGGCTCCGTCGGCCATAATCTGTCCAAATTGGACACTGCATAACGGAGCTGTCACGACCGCTCAAGGAGTGGTCGTGACGAGCCCGTTCCGAGTCGGCGGCCGGCCGTCGCATGCACGGCCGGCGGTGAGGGCAACGTGTGCGACCTCATGACGCGACCGCCACACAAAGAATCGGCCCGACTCGTTCTGGGAATGCGCGCGCCGTTCTGGCGGATGTCTCGGAGGAGATGATGGGTTGTCTGGCGGCGCTCCGGCGGGCCGAGCGCCTTGTCTCGGCCACCGCCGGCCGCAGCGTCCGCCCACACTCCACTGCAGCGATGGTGCCGGCGCGACACCACCGGCAGCGGGGCCTGGCGGTGGCGAGGGTGATCACACTGTAAATGTGCGATGTGATGGCGAGGGTGTTGATAACATATAGGAGTAATGTGATGGCGAGTAATGTGATCTTAAAATAAAGGAGTGACGTAGTGTCGAGGGTAATCACAACGTAGAGGTGCGATGTGATGGCGAGGATGATCATAGTGTAGAGGAGTGATATGATGGCGAGGATGATCACAATGTAGAGGAGTGATGTGATGGAGAGGATGATCACAATGTAGAGGTGCGAGGTGGTGATGGCGAGGATGATCACAATGCAGAGGAGTGATGTAATGACGAGGATGATCACAATGTAGAGAAGTGATGTAATGGCGAGGATGATCACAATGCAGAGGAGTGATGTAATGACGAGGATGATCACAATGCAGAGGAGTGATGTAATGACGAGGATGATCACAATGCAGAGGAGTGATGTAATGACGAGGATGATCACAACGTAGAGGTGCGAGGTGGTGATGGCGAGGATGATCACAATGCAGAGGAGTGATGTAATGACGAGGATGATCACAATGCATAGACAACGAAAAAGAACATTGGTATGGTAGCAGAATAGGATACGACTCGTTAAAATATATATTGAAGACTTGTGTTTATTAAGTGGCTTGTTACGGCACCGCAGGCCCAACTGCATCATATCAGTCTCGCTCCGTGACTTGGGAAAGCAAAACCCGTGCAATGCTTGAAGAATAACTACGCTGTGATGTACATACATGCTTCAGGACAATGCAATGAACCGTCTGAGAGCAGTTATTGTTCCAAGATAATTCGCTATTTGAAAGCAACGTCTGCCACTGACTGGGCCGACTCGGGAGTCACGGACATCGGAAGTTGCGTGCACTATGCAGTGACTGGACCAGACATGGCCGGCAGCTCCTTCGCTACCACCTGGAGCCTGGCGCCGGTCAGCGGGTCGCCCGTGGTGCGCTGCACGCCAGCGATGAACGAGCCCATTGCAAACCAAGTTCAGTTTGTAGTTCAGTTCAGACTATGCCATCTCATCGGTTAATTGTTCCCGGTCAAGCGAGGTTATTGAGCACGATTGAACGCGGATGACATTCGAAGAAAATTTACTTAAATATCTTGCTGGAGCTTTGATTCGAATTAAGTGATTGATTTTGTCAATAGGACCTTCAATGTACTCACTTGCAAAATTATGCAAGCCATTGCACAGCACGCTTGGTGTAAACTGCGGGGAATTGACCTGACCGGATTTGACCTGACCCGACTTGAGCTCACCTGCATGTTTTTGTATACGTTTGGGGGGAGGGGCAAGTGCCCCGTGTGTTGGCTTTGCTCCCCTCCCCCCACACACACCAATAATTTCAATTTTTAGCATGAAACCCTATGGAGTATGCTGTCCAATCCATTTGGGACTGCAACATTCCTTCATGTAGTCTGCCCCTCCCCCCAATAATTTTCGAAAATCCACACCCGTGCCGATAATTATCGTATTACCAGATCCCACTGAACGACAGACCAAGAGAGGATGAACATATGTGGTCAAAGCTGTCAGGTTTGACCTTGTTGTTATTTTCTAAATGTAGCCGGCTTGGATTCAAACACGCAAAATAAAAAGTTTAAGTAGTATATAATTTCCAGTTAAAATAACACCTTGTTGTCCATCGACAATGCAGCCTATTCTTGGTGTATATTTTACCATCCGTAAGCGTGGCAAAAGGGATCGAGGCGAATACACGGACGGTAAATGAGGGGTATGTGCTGTACATTTCCGCTCTCGCTAACACCTGACAGACCCACGGCGAGAGTGCTGCACTCCCATTCCCTCTGCAATGGAATATGGCTAATTCGGTTCCAATTTTGTCCTGCGCAGTCGTTCAGAAATGCATGCAGGAGCCTTCTGAAACGCACGCTATTTATAACAAAAATGGAACACTTCAATGCAGAACACTTCCTTCACTCCCGCTCTGCCTGTTAGCCTTTTTGCATGGGGAAATAACAACGACAGTGAAAACAAATATTTTGTCAAGGAAGCACATGCCCATGGATATAAATGCTCACAACAGATATAAATACTGACATACTAATAAATGGAAACATAAATACTGCCACATTGTTGTACACGTTTGCAACATTGAACTTTTGGTTGGTTATTTGGGCTTGGGGCGCATCGACTGCTTCGGTCATACAGCGCCCATACATCGAACTTTTGAAGATTAAACGAAAATACAAAGTGAAAATTGCCTAGAAGTGGGACTCCACAAACGCAATACGCGCAACGGAAGGGGTGGCGGATTCTCCACACCCCGCGTGTTTTTCGACCATATTTCATCAACGGGCAGGAATATTGTGATGAAAACTTAATATTTTGCTAACAGTTGATAAGCGCATCCCAGGCAGGACGAATTTGTTAAATCCGTTGGTAAATACAGGAACTGTAGGGTGCAAAGTCGACCGGTCGGTCGCCGGCTAACCACCGGTCGACCACCCGGCTGCTGAGAGTTCAGGGTCACAAAGGCTTTGTCGGCGCGGCAGCACGGCGGTGTGTGTCGGCAGATCTTGACCTCATTTAACCCTGAGAGCATTGACCTAGAGTCATAACATTTGTACTGCAGCGATTTCACTACAGCTGTAATCCACCCTCCACATTTTGTGCTTCGAGATGCAGTAGTTTTCGAGATCTTAGGGGGCCGAATCCGCCCCCCCCACCTCCGCGCCGCGTTATGTGAGAGGCCCTCTGACGCGCGTGTTGCAGCTAGGGCACTTGGAAACGGATTAGTCATCCATTAGGGGAGTACACGTCATATACTAATATCCTACTGCTACCGTGACCACCAATCAACCTTCGACTTCCACAGCCAACCAAGACTACAGACGACATATCGTAAAACAAAGAGTCCTTTGATTGGACTTTGGTTAAAACCCTATGGAGAAGATTGAAGCTTGACAATAGTTCAATGTCACTGAGCGCCATTGCTTGTATCAAATATGCCGGATTGAACTTGAGCCTGTCGTTGAATGACCATTCTAACCTGACCTGATCATTCTGACCAACTCAATGACATTCTGACAGATTGGGCCGTGGCCGGGTATGCAGGTGTACGGATAGGTATGTGACGGATTGGGCCGTGGCTGGGTGTGCAGGTGTACGGATAGGTATGTGACGGATTGGGCCGATACCAGGTGTGCAGGTGTACGGATAGGTATGTATGTGAGTTGGGTCAGGATTGCACACTGCACATTGCTCTACGTTGACGCAAGCACGCAGATGTTTGGCGAAGCAGACCGTGAGTAGCCCCGCTGTCGCGGCGCCTGCGGCTGGGAGTAAGCTCGTGGGAAGAAGACCCTGGGCGCAGCTCGTGGGAAGAAAACACCGAAGCTGCTGCTGCAGCTCCTGCAGCTGGGAGTGAGCTCGTATTCAGTCGGTATCGGTCTGTGCTGCCACCACGTATAATCGTTAGAGCTAATTCTCGAATAATTCCTAAGAGCGACCGCCAGCAAGGCATTGGCACGTGACGAAGCGACCGCGCGTGCAGATGACGGATCACGTCATCGCGTCACGCGTCACGCGTCCCAGCTCATTGAGCACAGGAGATGAGCTGTTGAGTGATTCGCCAACGGAAAGGCTGTCGTCAGCAGTGATGACCACTAAGGTACTGAAGTTAGCTGCAAGCTTCTCTATGAGGAACTAGCTCTGGTAATTCCACGGACGCCAGACACACCAACTAAAATGAACAAATGTTTGTGTTTAATTTTGGCATTTTCGGTTCTAATTATGATTTTTCTGCATGCACTTTTTATCATAATAATTGTATGAGTTTCCGTGCTATGTTTTGCCATGATAAATGGAGCAGCTTCCGGGAAAAATACCGAAGCCTCTGGTAGTCCTTAGCTCGCCATCTATAACTTAAGAGGAATATCAGTTTATAATTATAATGTTAGACCATATGTGGAAAACGCCAGTGTTCCTCTAACTCGTGCATCCCATGTCTTAACATATCAAAGGACCGCACCAAGGATCCAGGAGCGGGGGGACATATTTCGCAGGGGACCTTCTCGGGCTCTAATGGGGCCTCCTCTCCCGTCTCTGGGGTCTGGTTTTCATTGTTGGAGACCTCACATTTCATCTGGTGGCCTCCTCGTCCGTCTTGGTGGCCTCCAATCCCGTCTTTGGGGTCTGTTTTTCCTTGTTGGAGACCTCACATTTCATCTGGTGGCCTCCTCGTCCGTCTTGTTGTCCTCCTTTGGGGCTATTATTCTGTCTAAGGGGTCTCTTTTTCGCCCTGGGGGCCTCCTTTTCCATCTTGGGGCCTCCTATCCCGTCTTCAGGTATCTTACGCCGTCTTAGGGTATCTTCTTCTGTCTCGAAGCTTCCTCATCCAACATGGGTCCTCTTGTCCAGTTATGAGGCCTCCTGGCTTTGAAAGGCTCCTCTTCCGCCTAGGGAGCTTCCACTCCCTTCTTGGGGGCCAATTGCTTCCTCTGGGGACCATCCTCTTGTTTTCGAGCATCCTCTGGCTTGCGTTGGTCATAGAAGAGGCCTCCGTTGATGAGAGACCACAAATTCCCCGCAGTTTGTGGGCTTTTTCGATTGAAACTTGAAGGTTCTTTTTGTGTTACAAGGGCCTCGGGTGATGCTTCAAAGTTATCCTCTGGCGCTTTCGATTATATAGTTGGAGATTTTTGTTAGCTCGCTAAATGGATCTTCCGTTACATATGCAACGTCTCACAATTTCTAAGGATTCATGGGTTTCTTCGAACCCCATGCGACTTTTGGGGACCCATTCAGGAGAGCCTCTTAGGCGAAAACTATCGGGAGAGGAAAAAGAGATGCCCGTCTTCCCGGTCTGAGAAGTAGGGGCCGAGTCCCCGTCCCCCTGTTCTGCCGTTCCTGTATGTATCCCATGAACACTACAAACGCCTGAATGCGCCTGCAGCACTGATGTAACGTGATGACGTCACATTACTCACCTGGGTGGTGTGATTGGCGTCGATCGGCGAAGCTGGAGCCCTGGAGAAGTGACTGTCACCTCCGGAACTGCGATACTTCCTCGATCCGACATCCTGAGAACACAACCCGGCAGCAGTGAGGACAGAACATCGACATGACCAATGCTTAGGCTCCGCAATTCGTGATCGTACCGAAAAAGCACGGACGTTTTCACGTGTTTTCCCGGTTTCACCGTGACGTTTTCCCACTTTCGTCGAGATCTTCCGCATAGACGTGATCACGGAAAAATCGAAACTGATGGCAGACGTCATATTGCGCGGTCGTGGCGATCTGCTCTTCTCTGTAATTACCTACATGTTCCCCTAGTTTTAGAAACTTCGACGTAGGGGCGGATACAGGAAGGGCACTGGGGGCATGTGTCCTTCCCCATATAAAGGTGGCGTGCCTCTGACCGGGAAAGGCACCACTTCGGGAGGCTGGAGTGGGTCCCCCTGCTCAACGTATTTTTTTCAGTGATCTGATTTGTGAGCAGAAAATGGCAGCCATCTCCTGATATAATAAGAACACATTACCATCCCAGGTGAATCGCATCTAGGGAAAATACCCCCTCCGAATTGCATTCACGGAGAAACTGGGAATAAAATTGGGGGAAAATCACAGATCTAAACATGTTTCCATTTTACACGTAGCAAACTTTCTCCAACATGTCCATGGTCTCCGTAATCTTAGTGACTGCTTTCTCGATTTCTCGTGACGTGCATTTCATTTTCTCCGTAGCTCTGCAGTAGAGCCGACGTAGAGCTTTTCACATGCATTCAGCTCTACACGGTACCGGACTTCACGTGAAGAAACTGACGTGATTACGGGAAACACGGATCGTAGAGCTCGGTCTCACGCAAGGCAACCGATCCAACAACAGACTGCATTCAATATTTACTCATACAACACAGCGCATTTATGAACAGACTGACAGAAAAGTGGCAGGGAACAATGGCCATTTTCGGACTTCATGCCAAATCTGTGACACCCTGCCAAGATTCGAGATCTATAAAAGCTTCCTCGAGCTGCTCTCTTTAGATACTCGGGTTCGTTCCAGCTACCGATAGCCACCTACTGATGCGTACTCCTTTGTGTTTGATGACGCCAAAAACAAACAAAGCAAGTTCATGTTCTGTAACCAACATTGCGCCATCCATATTCTTCAGCTTTTTCTCAAATATGCTATACCCACAAGGCTATGCTGTCATCCTGGCACATCGTTCTTGGCTTGACAGGCGAAGGCAGACTATGGCGATTGCAACACCTGCCGCCCTTAAAAAGGAGACCACTCCTCAAACAGAGGGCATCTCAAACGTAAGCCCGAACACATCGGGACACAAGAAGTAGTCTAGCACAGCCAAGGAGAGCCATCGCAGTGTTCGTGTAGATTTGTCTTCAATGGCGATGAAGAAGCTAAATTCGGAAGAGAGGTACAACGTTGCAAAGACATACCCCAAGCGCAACCCAGGACAAGGCTAGTAGGCACCTCAGTTTTAATATTCCAAAGATATTTTTGGCATATTTTGAGAATGGCCCTTGTTCAGACAGGAACATCCACAAATCTTCAAGGAATGTTTATGCCCTGAGAAGGTTAGGATACTTGCTACCACCACTACTACTACTACTACTACTACTACTACTTATGCTACTTACTACTATTAAATTTTTTGTTTTGTTATTCGTAGCTCTATAGATTCTTTTTCCAGGTGGGACAAACTCGACTACAATGCATTCTTCTGAGTAGAAGACCGCAACAAAGGCCGCTCGGTATGAGCACTTCGGAGGTCAAGAAAGCTGCACACTCAAGAACTATGGTGTGCAGCACGATCGACATGTGGGAGATAGCCCAACCAGCAATTTTCACACTGAATAATACAAAGCATCATGTAAGTTGAGGCCAGCATGGATTTATATCGCTGTAGCTCTTTGGAAACTCATAGCAATGCGTGTATATCAGTAGTACACAAAATTATTCCAAATTACGTAACGTTGACGTTAGTTACCAAGTATGCCGAATTATGACAACTCACGCATTTTTGCTGATCCTTCAATCCAAGCATCGCCTTTGAACTAGAGAAAGGCCAGACACATGGTGTGCGAAGGTCTTTCTCAGGTAACATTCACATTGTGCGAAAAAAGGAGGAAATACAATGGATCGTTGTAGATACTTTTCGTTATTTGTGTTGTTATAATTCCAGAATCTGCCCAGTTATCCGCAAATGTTTGCCAATACTCCTCAACTTCCCATGTTGTGCCACAACAAAAATGATAGTGCCGGGTACAAAGCTGTAACCATCGTGCTCGCCCGCTACCTAGACTACTATCTAACAAGCCTTGCGACCTTGTTCGCTTTAGCTCCTGTAGAGGTTCCAGCGTGTTGATCGAGACATGGAGATATGGCGACTTGTGAGGTATTGTGGAGCACAGACTGCAGTTCGAAACGGTTCAAAGATAAACAGTGGACAGAGGCTGACTGTGAAGCTGCTGGTGACGAATAAGAGATGACAAGATGAAGAAGTCTCACGATGGTAAACAGAGTCGAGCATAGCAAGCTCAGGTGCGGGATACCGGTGTGCAAGTGTAACGCCGTTAACCTCAACCGCCACTTGGTCAACCCCAACCTCGATCCAGCGACTGGCAAGAGGATCGCTGGGTCTGAGCTCGCTCCCAACGAGAAGCTTTCATCCTGGTTTCACCGGTCCACGGCACTATTCACTATGAACATGGTCTTTGGGCAGTAAATTGTCCGCGCAAGATGTTATGTCGCAACATCATTGATGAGTTGCATTTCACATTGAGCATATTTTGGCTGGCGATATATTTTGCTCACTCCCATTGTGCTCCACGTGATTATTTCTATGAACGGCATGGAAAACACAGAATTATGTTCCATTAATTAAGTGTTGAAAGTTTTCATGGCACTCGTAGTAACACCGAGCATGAACTGCTACACCTTCAGTCCCCATCGGTGTTTTGCGCTCCTCATTCCCAGGTAACACAATCTAATATTTAATTTCTCGTGCGTAGTAGACTTGAAGCTTTTTCGACCTATGGAGCACTTTGAGTGGTGCACTGATCGTCAGGGGGCTGCCGGTACGCCACCCAATACCTCATCCACCCCTTACCCTTATTACACCCAATACCTCATCCACCCCTTACCCTTATTACACCCAATACCTCATCCACCCCTTACCCTTATTACACCCAATACCTCATCCACCCTTACCCTTATTACACCTAATACCTCATCCACCCCTTACCCTTATTACACCCAATACCTCATCTACCCTTTACCCTTATCACACCCAATACCTCATCCACCCCTTACCCTTATCACACCCAATACCTCATCCACCCCTTACCCATATTGCACCCAATACCTCATCCACCCCTTACCCTTATTACACCCAATACCTCATCCACCCCTTACCCTTATTACGCCCATGCATTACAGGGCGTGAACGTAAGGCATGATTGCTGCACTTTTTAGACTATACATGGGGCAGCATGACACTGAGGACTCCGCAACAGCTCAACAAGTTGTGCTTGGTTCTGATCAATGTTATTCTGAACAAGGCGACTGGCAGAGTAACAGGTGACGACCAGCCGCCACTGCCTGATAGAGCCGACCACACAAGCCCACAAGTAATCTCATATAGACAGAGGCACAATCGTTCCTCGTTTATCTCCCTATTCTTGTATTACGCATGTTAATTGCATCAGGTCCACTTCCAGCGCATGACTGAAGCCATCACTTTGAGGCACCAGCCATGAATTATTCATGAGGTATACAATAAGATACCAGCGAACGGCATAGCATGCTGTTTGGTATTGTGTGCCGATGACCTGATGTTATTCGTGATAAGCAAGTTTGATTGATTGCCCGTCATAGCACTCCAAATACGTGCCCACAGACTCCGGCACGTAGTCAGTATCTGCACATAAACAGCTCCTTTCTACCGATGTTGACACCCATTGGCACCACATCACCGCAGTATGTAAATTAGGACACCACCTTGCCGCCAGTATTTACACGAGGATAAGAAACTTTGAGTCCAAGGAAGGCATGTATTCAAACCATTTGCATCCAAGCAGATACGCTTTCTCATTAGCTCGGGAGACTCGTAGGGACTGGGATGCAGGAGTCGGTGACGGTCGGGAGACTTGTGGGAACTGGGACGCAGAAGTCGGTGACGGTCGGCAGAGTCGTGGGGACTGGGGCGCAGGAGTCGGTGACGGTCGGCAGACTCGTGGGGACTGGGGCGCAGGAGTCGGTGACGGTCGGGAGACTTGTGGGAACTGGGACGCAGAAGTCGGTGACGGTCGGCAGAGTCGTGGGGACTGGGGCGCAGGAGTCGGTGACGGTCGGCAGACTCGTAGGGACTGGGACGCAGAAGTCGGTGACGGTCGGGAGATTCGTAGGGACTGGGGCGCAGGAGTCGGTGACGGTCGGCAGACTCGTAGGGACTGGGACGCAGAAGTTGGCAGCGAACGGGAGAGTCGTGGGGACTGGGGCGCAGGAGTCAGTGACGGCCACCTGCTGGCCGCTTTCCGATGCTTGCGCCGTGTGAAAATGTTCGACTTCTGTTCCACGCAGTCTCGGCTCTTGGAAAGCAAACCTTACTGCTTTGTATTAGTCGTCAGAGACGGCACACACGGATACTTAGCGGAAACCTATCTGTACCACATCATGGAGCGGCTAAAGTACACCAAGACGCGAGGAATTAAGCTGCAGTCATCACGTAGTTATATGCAAATTGTATGCACATCGAACATTTTTTTTAGCGGGAGATCAAGTCGGGTTATTCACCACGCATGACGATTAGGATGTTTGTCCCAGTTATCATGTGTTTACAATTTAACTGCACGTGTTAATTTTCGTATGCAAAGCAGGTAACAATTTCCACCAATACTTCGCTCAGCTGTCGACACATAATATGTGGTCACCACGTTATATCTGATCTCAAATTGCTCTAATAAAACTAAACTGCACGAATTATTGTATGGCGTTATGTAATATCTTACGGTCCACTGCAGTGGTGAAGCGGATATAAAGTTTGATATATATATTTAGCATTGCACCTATAGTCGTTGTCTGTAAGCCTTGAACCGAAATACATTTATGTGTCCAAAACATTTGTGTCACTTTGCGAAATTGACTGGAGGACGTGAATTGATGTTTTGATGACATTTTTCTGGGGCGCCATCTGCTGAGATAAAAAAAATCGTGAGCCGTGGGGGTGCACTCGACCGTTCAGGATTGGCGCCTCCATAATCTCAGTGGCGAAGCTTCTGCCTGATTGGGAGGCCAAGTAAATCATGGGGGGGGGGGAAATTAATGATTGAGACGCAGTCCTCCCCCCCTTAGCGCATGCAAAGTGACACCCCTGGTCCCAATAGTTTTTCTTGGCGAATCTCCTGTACACAACTGTCCAACGAAGCACCGGCTGGAACGAACACCGTGTCGTATCCAACACTACAGCGTTGCTTGGCAGGATACATAGTGTCGTGTCCACAGTGCAGCATAGTCTGACCGGACCTATGTGGAACATAGTGTTGTGTCCACAGTGCAGCATAGTCTGACCGGATCTATGTGGAGCATAGTGTTGTGTCCACAGTGCAGCATAGTCTGACCGGATATATGTGGAACATAGTGTTGTGTCCACAGTGCAGCATAGTCTGACCGGATCTATGTGGAGCATAGTGTTGTGTCCACAGTGCAGCGTTGTTTGGCCGGACCTATGTGGAACATAGTGTTGTGTCCACAGTGCAGCGTTGTTTGACCGGACCTATGTGGAACACACACCAAACGACGCAAGTTTTCATCATGTGAGTATAGGTAGCCCAGCATAGATAACACCAACCAACGGTCATACATGTGTGCACTCTGTACCACGGCTTTTATTCAGTTGCTTAACTGAGCTAGTTTTGCCACCAAACAACTGCCAAATCATCCGACGCCGTAAGCTTGCATGAGGCGCTTCATTGTGTCGTGTGGCTCCTGCATATCAATGCTAACTCATTCAGCCCGAATGTGTTCTTGCTAGTCATGCGAATAATATGTTTGGCATTCAATTCACTTACGAACACATTAGTCACCTGTCAGTGATGTTACATGTCTTGCAGAGACCATAAATCACCTACATACAATTGGCTTGTGGTATTGCTCGAGGTCAGTTAACCTCGCGACAGAATGTAGCACTCGACGAGTATGCAAGTCATGGAATTGTACGTAGTAAAATGTGATTATATCCAACTAAGATACACGCTAACCGTGACATTGGCTATAGCCTAATAGCTGCGGCACACTCTAACTGTGTGTTGGCTATAGTCTAACAGCTGCGGTAGACTCTAATTGCAATAATGATCATAGCCTGACAGCTGCGGTACACTCTAGCTGTGATATTGGTCATAGCCTGACAACTATGGTTCACTCAACTGGATATTGAGCATGTCCTAGCCTAGCTAGCATGTCCTAGCACCTGCGGTACACTCTAACTGTGATACTGGTCTTAGCCTGATAGTTGCGGCACACCTCAACTGTGATAGTTGTCATTGCTGCAGTATACTCTAACTGTGATATTGGTCCTAACCTGACACTTACGGTACACTCTAACTGTATATTGGTCATAACCTGACAACTACGGTACACTGTAACTGGATATTGGCCATAGACTGACAGCTGTGGTTCACTCAACTGTGATATTGGCCAGAGCCTGACAACTACGGTAAACTCTAATTGTGATATCGGCCATAGCCTGACAACTACGGTACACTCTAACCGTGATATTGGTCATAGCCTGACAACCACGGTACACTGTGATATTGGTCATAGCCTGATAGCCGCGGGATCAGCCTGACGCTCCAGATCAGGTCCGTCATTCTCGCTGCTTTGAATCACAACCACTGGAGCACGCCGACCTCCCGTACAGCGGTGCACTCCAACCAGCGACACCGCGCGACTACGCTCTGTGGTGCCGCGGACCTCCCGTACAGCGGTGCACTCCAACCAGCGACACCGCGCGACTACGCTCTGTGGTGCGGTAGTGCACAGTCTGCTGTCACGGAACCAGTGTCTGTACCGGCGGAACCAGTGTCTGTACCTGCGGAACCAGAGTCTGTACCAGCGGAACCAGAGTGTGTACCAGCGGAACCAGTGTCTGTGCCAGCGAAAACAGCGTCGGCTGTACCAGCTGAACCAGTGTCTGTACTAGCGGAACCAGTGTCTGTACCAGCGGAACCAGTGCCTGTACCAGCGCAAACAGCGTCGGCTGTACCAGCTGAACCGTGTCTGTACCGGCGGAACCAGTGTCTGTACCAGCGGAACCAGTGTCTGTACCAGCGGAACCGGAGTCTGTACCAGCGGAACCAGAGTCTGTACCAGCGGAACCAGTGCCTGTACCAGCGCAAACAGCGTCGGCTGTACCAGCTGAACCAGTGTCTGTACCAGCGGAACCAGAGTCTGTACCAGGAACCAGAGTCTGTACCAGCGGAACCAGTGTCTGTGCCAGCGAAAACAGCGTCGGCTGTACCAGCTGAACCAGTGTCTGTACCAGCGGAACCAGTTTCTGTACCAGCGGAACCAGTCTCTACACCAGCGGAACCAGTGTTTGCATCATCCGAACCAGTGATCTTAAAACTGACGTTTTGACCTAGCTCCAGCCACTTTGTATTTTTATATATGTGGTGAAGTCAATTGGAGCATTTCTTGTCTTGATTGCAGTATAGATCACAGACTTGTATTGAGGTAATCCACAATGAACTTGCGGTTATTACAATCTCGCGTTAATATGATAAAACAGCAGTGCAGAAAAGGTCAAAATCACACAACAGTTAAACCGGTGGTCATGCATGTCATAATATAATACAGCAGGGCGAGCAGGAAATCAGTCCGGCTCGGGCGGCACGTTAGACAGGTGCCGCCGTAGGTGGCGACCGAAGATCGGCACGGGAAGCCACATCAGCTCGGGTGGCAACGAGTTGTTGTACATAAGTGGTGCTCTGGAGCTAAATCGCCTCTTCCCCATCTCAGTGCGGGACCGGGGGACATGCAAGTGATGGTCCTGCCGGGTGGTTCGGCCACGAATCTCCGACACGGTGGTGAGACCATGAGCCAGTGATTCCTGCTCTCCATGACGGCGCACCTTGTGCGTGAGGCACATGGTGGGGTACCTGGCTAGGTTCTCCGCACTGAGCCAGTCCAGTCTCCTCAGCAGATCAGGAACATGATCGAACTCTTTGCGGCCGAAAATTACTTTTACGTAGTTCGTAGTAACTTGAGTAGTTCATAATTTTGTTATAATGCGAGATAGGTTCTTTCCGGTTCCGTTACAGTACACAGAAATACAGTATCGGATCTGCGAGAAGATCAGGTCATTGATCAGCGCGGATATGACAGCAGGTGGAAGGTTCCCTCTCAGATGCGATAGACCATCCAGAACTCCGAAACAACGCCGAGTCGCTTCTGAGACGTGCGAGTCCCAGCTGAGCGTGCGATCGAAAATAAGTCCGATATTTTTGCATGCAGAAATGGTGGGTAGATCGAGATCGCAAAATTTCACCATGATATCCGGCAAGGCACGCAAATTTTGTCGGCGTTCAATAGCATCAGCTGAGTCTTAGCAGAGTTTATCTTCAGTCCATTTGCTCGAAACCAGATGTCTATGCAGGCCAAAACCCCTTCCATGTGAGCGACGGCGTTTTGAATTTCAGATTTTTTACCACTGACCAAAATTTGGGTGTCGTCGGCGTATTGGTTAACCACTGCGTCTTCGGCGAACAGACTGAGGTCGTTAGCGAAGACGCAGTAGAGGAGAGGCCCCGAGAGATGATCCTTGAAAAACGCCGATGCTGTTGGGCAACGGGGAAGATTTTTGGACGACACCAGACTCTCAGTGGGGCTTACACTCTGGGTGTGGTTCTGAAGATACGCCGAAAACCAGGATGTGTCGATGCTGTGGAAACTTAATTTTGACAGGAGTTTTGAGTGGTCAATCACATCAAAGCATTTACTCAAATCCAGCAGGCCGAGGACACCTCTCCATGGTCACATGTGGATAGGATCTGGTCAGATATGGAGGTCAGGGTGGTTTCCGGTAAGTGGCAAGAACGGAAAACGTGCTGAGTTGGATAGAGGAGGTGGTTTCCGGACAGATAGTTGTGGAGCTGCTGGTGGACGTGGCCATGGACCGCACACTGTGGCGTGTGACGGGGCAATCCATGGTCCGTTATCACATGACCAGGGACCGCACCCTGTGGCATGTGACGAGGCAATCCACGGTCCGTTGTCACGTGGCCAGGGACCGCACACTGTGGCGTGTGACGGGGCAATCCACGGTCCGTTGTCACATGACCAGGGACCGCACCCTGTGGCGTGTGACGGGGCAATCCACGGTCCATTGTCACATGACCAGGGACCGCACCCTGTGGCATGTGACGAGGCAATCCACGGTCCGTTGTCACGTGGCCAGGGACCGCACACTGTGGCGTGTGACGGGGCAATCCACGGTCCGTTGTCACATGACCAGGGACCGCACACTGTGGCGTGTGACGGGGCAATCCACGGTCCGTTGTCACGTGGCCAGGGACCGCACACTGTGGCGTGTGACGGGGCAATCCACGGTCCGTTGTCACATGACCAGGGACCGCACACTGTGGCGTGTGACGGGGCAATCCACGGTCCGTTGTCATGTGGCCAGGGACCGCACACTGTGGCGTGTGACGGGGCAATCCACGGTCCGTTGTCACATGACCAGGGACCGCACCCTGTGGCGTGTGACGGGGCAATCCACGGTCCGTTGTCACGTGACCAGTGACCGCACCCTGTGGCGTGTGACGGGGCAATCCACGGTCCGTTGTCACGTGGCCAGGGCCCGCACACTGTGGCGTATGACGGGGCAATCCACGGTCCGTTGTCACATGACCAGGGACCGCACACTGTGGCGTGTGACGGGGCAATCCACGGTCCGTTGTCATGTGGCCAGGCATCGCACACTGTGGCGTGTGACGGGGCAATCCACGGTCCGTTGTCACATGACCAGGGACCGCACCCTGTGGCGTGTGACGGGGCAATCCACGGTCCGTTGTCACGTGACCAGGGACCGCACCCTGTGGCGTGTGACGGGGCAATCCACGGTCCGTTGTCACATGATCGGGGACCGCACACTGTGGCGTGTGACGGGGCAAACCACGGTCCGTTGTCATGTGGCCAGGCATCGCACACTGTGGCGTGTGACGGGGCAATCCACGGTCCGTTGTCATGTGGCCAGGGACCGCACACTGTGGCGTGTGACGGGGCAATCCACGGTCCGTTGTCACATGATCGGGGACCGCACACTGTGGCGTGTGACGGGGCAATCCACGGTCCGTTGTCACGTGGCCAGTGACCGCACCCTGTGGCGTGTGACGGGGCAATCCACGGTCCGTTGTCACATGATCGGGGACCGCACACTGTGGCGTGTGACGGGGCAATCCACGGTCCGTTATCACATGACCAGGGACCGCACACTGTGGCGTGTGACGGGGCAATCCACGGTCCGTTATCACATGACCAGGGACCGCACACTGTGGCGTGTGACGGGGAAATCCATGGTCCGTTATCACATGACCAGGGACCGCACCCTGTGGCGTGTGACGGGGCAATCCACGGTCCGTTGTCACGTGGCTATGGACCGCACACTGTGGCGTGTGACGGGGCAATCCACGGTCCGTTGTCACATAACCAGGGACCGCACCCTGTGGCGTGTGACGGGGCAATCCACGATCCATTGTCACGTGGCCAGGGACCGCACCCTGCGGCGTGTGACGGGGCAATCCACGGGCCGTTGTCACATGATCGGGGACCGCACACTGTGGCGTGTGACGGGGCAATCCACGGTCCGTTGTCACGTGGCCAGGGACCGCACCCTGCGGCGTGTGACGGGGCAATCCACGGTCCGTTGTCACATGACCAGGGACCGCACACTGTGGCGTGTGACGGGGCAATCCACGGTCCGTTGTCATGTGGCCAGGCATCGCACACTGTGGCGTATGACGGGGCAATCCACGGTCCGTTGTCACATGACCAGGGACCGCACACTGTGGCGTGTGACGGGGCAATCCACGGTCCGTTGTCACGTGGCCAGGCATCGCACACTGTGGCGTATGACGGGGCAATCCACGGTCCGTTATCACATGACCAGGGACCGCACACTGTGGCGTGTGACGGGGCAATCCACGGTCCGTTGTCATGTGGCCAGGGACCGCACACTGTGGCGTGTGACGGGGCAATCCACGGTCCGTTGTCACATGACCAGGGACCGCACACTGTGGCGTGTGACGGGGCAATCCACGGTCCGTTGTCATGTGGCCAGGGACCGCACACTGCAGGGGTGTAATAGACGGCCAAAATGGGGGCGGCATGATTCGCAGGCCAATTCTTTCCAGTCAGTGCCAAAAGATTAATTGCTAGGATCGGAGAACATGTGATGGGGGCATGTCCATTATCCGCCTTCCAAAGATTACACCCGGGGTCACGTGACCTCAGATTACACCCGGGGTCTGCCACTGTTATCTGTGATGAGTGTTCAGTCGTGCCCCGTGTGATCTGTCACGTGACCTCAGCGGGTGGTGACTTCACATTGGGCGGAGGCCAACAGGCAGACCGATATATTAGCGGACTACGGACAGCGTAGGGGGATTGTGAAAACGCTGAACCTGGTGAGATCATCTTCGCCTGACACCTTACATCCATCTGGACGTTTTGACAGACGCAAAGAAATGAAGCCTTAGATCCACCGGAGATGATAAATAGCAGTGGTGTCTGTGGATTGGTGTTTTGCCGTGTTCTAACTACTTGGGTCACGTTGTGCTCACAGCTAGACTGCTAAATAGCAACATAGCAATGCAAATAACGAAATAACATGTGGTTGCAATACACTTCATTGCATCAGCTTCCATCCCATGCTTCCCATCCCCGGACATGGGTCGTTAGTAGACGCTGACAGCCAAAGCTTTGCAACGAGGATAAATGCAACAACGCAAAAGTGTTGGAGTAGTCCCATCCACAGGCGCTGTTTTGTGTTCGAAGCCAAATCAAACAAATCGCACGTGACTTGCATGAAATACACGCATCCGCTCATGTGATGCAGACAAGTTCATTCATGTCATGCAGACAAGTCCGTCCACTTCATGCAGATACGTCGGTCCACGTGATGCAGACGTCGGTCCACGTGATGCAGGTCCGTCCACGTGATGCAGACGTCCGTCCACGTGATGCAGGTCCGTCCACGTGATGCAGGTCCGTCCACGTGATGCAGACGTCCGTCCACGTGATGCAGATCCGTCCACGTGATGTGAGCTAATCAGTCTGTGTGACTGTGACGTGCATATGCATACCAAATCGGCCCATAGAAGCATGTACGACGTTTCATGCCTTGGATTGCGGGAGACTGCCACGAAGAAAGCATGGCCCGAGCTCTTTAGGGAGATAGCGACGAATTCTCATGTTAATCGCGGAGTAAACATGACAGGATTCGAAATTTGGAAACATGGACTCCAATAAAACAAACATAAAACGGCAGCCGTTCGTGCGACCGCATCACATTCGCTCTTGATACGTGCACAAAGTGTGTGCACGTGACGTGCCCGAGACCATGCAGCGGGCGCACCGGAAGCGGTCAGCGCCGAGTGTACGGCCGTTTCAAGGTCTGCCAACGACGCAGTCGGCGGCGCCGGCGGCCCGCTGACGTGACCGTGATGGCAGCGCGCGCTTCTCGGGACGACCCACGGACTCGCGGTCTCATGGACGACTCGTGGACTCATGGACGACTCGTGGACTCATGGACGACTCGTGGACTCATGGACGACTCGTGGACTCGTGGACGACTCGTGGACTCATGGACGACTCGTGGACTCATGGACGACTCGTGGACTCATGGACGACTCGTGGACTCATGGACGACTCGTGGACTCATGGACGACTCGCGGTCTCATGGACGACTCGTGGACCCATGGACGACTCGCAGTCTCATGGACGACTCGTGGACTCATGGACGACTCGTGGACCCATGGACGACTCCGCAGTCTCATGGACTACTCGTGGACTCGTGTACGACTCGTGGACCCATGGACGACTCGTGGACCCATGGACGACTCGTGGACTCATGGACGACTCGTGGACTCATGGACGACTCGTGGACTCATGG